>WSYH01018935.1:0-10642 GCA_036426205.1 Ascaphus truei
CTTTAGCCCGCACTTTGGCGTTTGGGGGGTTGTCTTGGTGCTTGTTGTGGTTCGACCCCCCCCTTAGGGCTCGCTGGGGTATTTAGGTTTCATTGGCTGGGGGGCCCCCACTTTCGTTTAAAAAAAAACCACCTAAAATCCCCCCACACTGAACCAATTGGATCCATAAAAAACCCCCCAAAACGACCAACCACACAGATGGGGGGGAAAACCCAAACCCACAGAAAAACAAACAAAAAAAAAAACTTCAAAAAAATTTTTTACAATGGACCAATAGAACAAAGAAACAAAAAACCCCAACTCCCCAATGTTTTTCCCCCCCCCCCCCTCCCTTTCCAAGTATCCTTATGATTTTCCTCCCGTGACCACAATTAACAACGACAGTTAATTGGTCCAACCGTTTGGGAAAAAGCGGGTGTTTTTTCTACCTCCCCCTCGTGTGCACCCGCCCCCCACCCCCGCACGATGGGGGTTGGTTTTTATGTGCCCCTCCTATAGTCAACCTTTGTTGTTGCAAAGCGTGAGGAAAAAACCCCCCCATTGTTTGTTTTTGGGTCCCACTACCCCCCCTCGCTTTTTTTCCCGGCGTTGTTGCCCCCCCCCCCCGGAAAAAAAAAAAATAGGTTTTGACCCCCTTTGTTTGTGGCCCCCGGTTTTTTTTGTTAATTTCCCCCCCCCCCCCCCCCCCCCCCCCCCCTCCCCCTGGGAATTAGTTTCCCCCCCCCCAACCTCCCCCCCCCCCCCTTTTTTTTTGGGGAAAAACCCCCCGGTGGGGGTGGGGGGCCCTTTTGGATTCTGGGTTGTTTTGGGGGGTGGGGGGGGCAGGTTAACCCATAAAAATTTTTTAACAAAAAACCCCCTTTGGACCTTTTTTTTTTTTTTATAAGTTTTTTATTTGAAAGACTGCACAAACCAACGCCCCCGGATTGGTGATTGTCGCCCCACCCCTCCCCCGTCCCTCCTGGTCCCCCCATAGTGTCTTACTGTGCGGCCCTCGCCCGTGGGTTCCATGTTTTGGTTGCTGTCACCCCCCCCCGCCCTCCCCACCCCCCAAGGCCCTTTTTTGTTTCCCCCGGTGTCAAAAGACTTTGAAGTGTAAACAAAAATAGTGTGTGAGCGACCCCCCCGCCCCCGCTCGCGCCTGTTTTGTAAGAGGAAGTGCCCCCAGTATATGGACCCCCCCCCCTGAAAAAATATGGGGGTAAAAACCGGAGTGGGAATACTGTTTGATTATAAAAACAACTAATAAACCCGCGAGCATTCTATTAGTGTCCTAGGGTTTGCCCCCCCCCCCCCCCCCCCACCCCCCCCCCCCCCCCCCAATTGGACTTTTTCCCCCCACCCCCCCCCACCCCCGCCCCCCACTTTTATAAACAATTTTTTAATAGCAGCGTCGCCTATATATATTTTCCCTATTTGTATCCCCCCCCCCTTTTGTATTTTCCCCGGTTTCTCTATTTTCTGCGTTTTTTTGTTTTTTTTTTTCACGATTTTTCTATTTACCTTATTTCTACTTATGTTTTAAGTATACCAAAACCATTGTCATTTTGACTTCAATCGGGTGGTATTTTTTTTTTTTTTGGTTTTTTTTTTTTAAATGTTGCTCTTTGTGTGTTGCGCGGGTTTTTTTTTTACTGGTTTTTTTTAAGTTAACATTCCCCCCCCTCATCTCTTTGTTTCTCTCCCCAAACAGGCAATTTTTAGCCCCACCCCCCCCCCCCCCCCCCCCCCCCCCCCCACCCCCACCAACAAGATCGCCCGTGCCCAACTGATGTTGTAAAGCCTCCCTACCCCCCGGCCCTCTGCCCAGCCACCCGCGGCCGCCCACATCCCCTCCCCCCCCCCCAACCCCCCCCCTCCCCCTGGTGGTTCGCCTTGTTTTCCTGTCTGTTGACGGTGGGGGGGAAGTGTTTATGGTAATTATACTTAGACGGTGTCCATTGTTTTGGAAGAGAACAGGGGCGACGGTTGCATTGGTGGTGTGTTTAATGAGTAGGAATTTGTTTTTTTCCCTGTCACAGTTTTTTTGTGTGTGTGGGGTCCCCCCCAGGGCCCACCCCCCTGCGTATTCAAAAATGCACCACCTAGTGGTTTTTTTATTTCTTGTTCATAATTTTTGTTGCTTTTTAACGATTTTTGTCATATATTTTTAGGTTGTTCGTTGTCACGCACACACAAGCGCCCCCCCCCAGGGGCGAAACAACACCCCCCCCCCACCAGGGCGAGTGGGGGGGGGCTCTGGGGGCGGGGGGCCCCCCCCCCCCGCCCCCCCGGTAGGTTTTTTTTTTTTGTTTTTTTTTTTTTTTTTTTTTGTGTGGCCCCCCTCCGCCCAGTTTGGGTGGGGGTCGGTGGGGGAGAGTGGCCTCCCCCCACCGCGTATGGGTGGGGTCGTAAGGGGGTGAAGATGTATGAGGCAATGGCATTTCGAACCAGTTCCGCAACTGCGGGGGGGTGTGACGCGGGGGAAAGAAGGGGATCCACAACACCCCCGGGGGTGGGTGATGAAAAAAAAAAAATTTTGTTTTTTTGAACAAAAAATTTGCCAAAGCGAACCCCGTTTGGGCAAATGGGGTCACCAAGCAATGGAGCAGCGCTTCATAAAATATGACATTCTTCAATAAATTCTTATGATGGACAGGCACTTTAATGGCGTGTGCGAGACACAGAACTGATGAGTGGCCCTGCCGCTCCCCCCCTCTGGGCCTGAAATACATATAAAGGTGGGGTGGCGTCGATGGTAACATGGGGGGAGAACAAAAAAACATATGAGGTTTTAGAACAGAACCACTAAGGAAGAGACAATAACTGAATCGCCCCCTTTAAATAAAACCGGGGGGGGGGTGCCCCCCCCTAACCCTCACCCCCCCCCCCCCCCACCCCCTCCAGTTGGTGCAGGGGGAGGGCGGGGCTATGGTGATGGGGGGGGAAGGCGAAAAGAATTATTGCGTGGTGGTGTGGTGTTGGGGCGGGCGCTGGTGGGCAACACACCAAAGAGCCATAAAAGCTAAAGCCACAAAAAACAAAAACGGCTATTTTTTAGGGGTAGTACGGGGGGGGGTTTTGCTGAGTGAGTGGGGGGAAAAAAAAACACTGTGTGGCCTATGCGCGCTGGGAGGGTTGGGGGAAAGAAAGGGGGCACCAAAAACAATAACGGAATACAGAAGCTAGTTTGGGGCTGTTGGGTGGGCTTTCGGAGTCCCAACAAAAAGGCCAATCATCCTGCCACGCGCGGGCGCGGGGGTGTGGGACCCTAGAGACCCACCCCACCCGCTGCGGGCTCCTCAGTCTCGCCACCAAAAAACCGTACCCCCTCCCCTCGCCTCCCCCCTGGCGGTCGGGTCCCGCGATCGTGTTCGTTTCCTTTTGGCAGCCTCCCCCCGGGTGCCTCCCCCTTCTTTCCTGGGGCGGGGTGGTGGCGGGGGTGGGTTTCCCCCGCCGCCCCCAGCGGGGAAGCGGTTTGCCGGGCCTGTTGTTTGAAGTTCAGGGGGGAATTTGTGGGGGGAAACCAGACCCGCCCCCCCCTCCCGCCCGCCCCCTGCCCCCCCCCCCGTGGGGGGAGGGGGGGTTGTGGGGGGGTGGGGGGTGGGGGGGTCGGTTCATGCGGGTTTTAGACAAAAAAAAAAAAAAAAAAACTTTTTGGTGGGAGCCGGAGGCCCTTGGTGGGGGTGGGTGTCAGGTTTGTTTCTTAAGGGGTGGCCGTTGAAAAACAATGTGATGCCCCCCCCTACCCCCCCCCCCCCCCCCCGGGTGGGTGTGTTTTAGGTTCGCTGGGGGGTGGAAAAAATGGAAAAAAATAAAGTACAAAAAAAAAAGAAAAAATGAAAGTATACAGAAAGTACTAACAGGGTTTACGTGGGGAATAAGGTAAAATCACAAACAACAAATATGGGAAATGGGGGGGTGGGGTCGGGAAAGCTGACAAATAGAAAAAGAGGGGGGGGCTGGAGGTATAAAGTTTATTCGGTAGTGGTAGGGTGGAAAAAACCAAAAACGACCGTGAGGAAAGCCGGCTTGGACAGAAAAGGAGATCTTACAAGCACATCAACCTTTGCAAAAAGTTAGGCTGGATTACATAGGAAAGAAAATGTAGAAACAAGAAGAAAAAGATCGGCTAAATGGGTCCGGGTCTGTGGGGGAGAGGGGAATGATTGGTATGGAAGAAAATATTGGGGTTTTGCTAATGGGATTCAAACCAGAAAAACCAAAAAACAAATTTGGTGACAAACCACAAAATAACATGGCAAGACCCCCCCCACAACCACTGTCGTGGGTTGCACCCAACTGGTTTTTTTTTTTTTACCTAAACTTATATTTTGTTTATTTTGTTTTCCCCCTCCCCTCCCCCCCCCCCGTTTTTTGTGTGTTTGTTTTTTGTTACACTCCCCGTCCCCCTTTTTTTTCCCCCCCCCTCCCTTTTTTTTTTTTTTTCACTTTTTTTCCCCCGTTTTTTGTTTCCCCCGCTCCCCCCCCCTGGACCCTCTTCCCCCCAAACTTTTTTTGTTTGTTTTTGTTCCCCCCCACCGCCCTACCCCCCTCGTTGTTTTTTTTAGTTGTTTGTTTTTGATTTGTTTTTGTGGTTTAGTTTTTTTTGTGTGTTCTATTTTTATTTTTTTTTTTTTATCTTCGTTTTCTCTGCTTGTTCTCTCGCTTTTGTGGTGGTCTCTCTCTTGTTCGCTCTCTCGCTTGACGCTTTTTTTCTCGCTTGGAGAGCGAGAGATGGGGTTGGAGATGGGAAGGGGGGAGAGTGGCGGTAGAGAGAGAGAGGGGGAGGAAGAGAGAGCCCCCCCCCCCCCTCGAAACATCTCACCCAGCCCCCCTCACCATCTCAGCAGCCCCATCTTTCCAGCCCCCTCTCTCCCAGCCCCATCTCTCCCAGCCCCCCCTCACATCTCACCCAGCCCCCCTAGCACATCTCACCAAGCCCCCCCTCACATCTCACCCGCCCCAACTCTCCCAGCCCCCCTCACATCTCTCACCTGCCCCCCTCACATCTCTGACAGTCCTCCCTTCCCTCCATGCTTCCCTGGGGGGCACAAGCATGGGGAGCAGCTGAAAGAGCATTCTTGAATCAGAGCAGGAAGTGAGGAGCGGTGGGTAACAGCAGACAGAATTCTAGGTCAGGCTCTAGATGCGCCCCTCCCTGCAGTCCTTGACTATTTTCCTACCTCTGAGGAACCTTTATTCCTATCTTTAGGTTCATCCTGCTCTTTTTATATACAATATCACACTGTTTGTTATGTTTCTCTTTTTTTCATATGCTGATTTCCGCCGATCCTTCCATCAGCAATGAGTTTTGGACAACAACCAAATACATTGTTCACGGTGTATTTGTCTACATAGTCTCTTATTTATCCACTTTATTTTATAATTGTTGTTTAACACAATTTATACATAAGATATATTCACGTTAGGCGCCGCACATTATCACTTTCGTCACCACTATACCATCTGACCAGGGTAGTCAGATTTATAGATTGGCAGCTACACTGATTACACGCAACATTTAAGTTGTTGTTTTTTATGGCACTTATAAGTAACACTAATATTTTAATTTGAATAGCGCGCAGCACACCTTTGTTCACAATTTTCTGCTTAAGACCTTGTGCCTGCCTCCTTCTGGTTATCTAACTACTACTGGGACCCATAGAACACTCCTGTATTCAGAGCACAGCAGTTAATACCCCTCACTTACCATTATTGAGTGCCTGCATTGTTTCTCTTTCTTGCTCCCATATACCCATAAACATATTTGCATAGCTGGGTGCAAACCTGGTGGCCCAGGTGGTGTCCCATATGTCTGGAGTTAGAAACTGTTGTCAAAAAATAATAATTGTACATTGTATAAAAATCCTACTATTACAGTACCCTCAACTATGACTTTTTTTTTGATTCTCAGACATTTCTGGATCATTAGCCAGCATTTAACTAATGCTTCTAGGCTTTGGTCATGGTTAATGATGTACCAACAAAAATGTCTCCGACGTGGAGGTAGGGTCATGCCAAAACATTCGATTTGACAGTGAAAACATCAAGGTTTAGAAAAGAGGCCCCTACACTGTATGTATATACATATGCAACATATATTTAATTAGTTTCCAGTGTTAAATGTAGAAGCCACTTAGACAAATATTTTTTGCCAGCATGAGTTGGAGCTCTTATCTCACCTATTGGTGTGTAGTATGTTTGCAGGCTGTTAAAGATTAAACATTTGTCAGGTGTGTGAATAATTGTTAAGGGTACTCAAGTTGCAGGACAAAGCCTCCTGGCTGTCTGTTGTCTAGTTCTTCCTCTTTAATAGTCCAGCAAGTATCTGAATCTCTCTTACTGTGGACTGTCTCCTCATAACACACTTCTCATTGTGTGTAGGGCAAATCTATCTCCCTCGGTCTCTTTCTCTGTGTGTAGGACATGTGTTTCTGCTGATGTCTCATTTTCACTCTCCTTTCCTCGCCGTCTCCTACAAGCCTCTTTTCACCTCTGTGAGTGTCAGGCTATCTTGCTGTTACCTGGGACGCTCTCTGAGCACCTCTCAGACTGACACTCCCCATCTCTCTGCACAGACTGACGTTGGTCTCGACTTTCTATCCATTTTCTTCTTATCTAATTCCATATTTCCTGTCAGTGTTTGCCAGGTAGATCAAGAGAGTCTCCCATTAGTTATCGCACACGCATGTGATTAGTAAGCAGATGACATGTATTTTGCACAGTATAATCATATTTGTACAGGCGCTACTACACACAAGTTAAGGGTTGTCATATTTTATTGCCTGAATATGAATTTAGGGAGTAGGCTACAATGCTATTACTAGCCACGCAGGAACTTACTTTACTGGTTATATCTGTAGCTGGCAACGATATATTTTTCTATTTAAAATGTTTAATAACGCTGTGGACAATATTCATCCAATCATGTTGTTCTGGTTTTGTTAGTTTAGTGACTTAAATTGCCAGTCAACACCTCTTAGGCTCTCTGTTAATGTTTTTAATCCAATACATGTTCTAGATCCTGTTCTAGAACTCTGGGTTTTTTGACACTTCAGTGTATTAATGTGTTCTAAGTAATGAGTCAATAATTAACTTTCTGGCTAGTTCTGACTCATAGTCCTACTGGACTTCTAGTTCCAACCTTTTATTAAAATCCTAAGCCTTAGTCTATCTCATTGGGATTACTAAACCTCATGTGTGAAAGTTAAGATCATCGATCTTCCTAGTTCCACCTCCTTCTTCCTCGGATTTAGACTCTCTGTTAAGACTCAGGTTCAATCCCTGTTCTACTGTATATCTCAGTCTTTCTGGATCCTCTGGTTCTAATAAGTTTTAGTTCTAAGTAGTCATTGGGCCTCAGTCCTGTCGTAGTCCACCATTCCAATTTGGTAGTCCAGTACTTCAGCTTGTTGTAGGTCCCATTCTCGTCCAAGTTCTATGTACAATTTCCCTTTTCACCATTGTCTAAGTGCTCTGTAGACAGATATGTATACATACATACATGCACACATACATACATGTACACATACTTACATGCACACATCATACAGGCACACATACATACATGCACACATACATACTAACATACTACTGCACACTAACATACATACTGCACACATACATACATACACACATAGGTAAGATAATAGGTAGGTAGATAGATAGATATAGATAGATAGATAGATAGATAGAGTAGATAGATAGATAGATAGATAGATAGATAGATAGATGATAGATAGACACAAATAGCTAATAGAAAAAAAGTGTAAACTGTATTATTTAAACACCTTTTTAATGATTTATCTTTTACACATTTGAAACACATATTAAAATACATTTTCCACAGCTTTCCATTCACTTCACATTATAGGTCCACATGCTAGGAATTATATTTTGAGTTTAATAAACACAATTACATTATGTAAAGTCTTTGAAAAAACAGAGATAGGGAGAGATCATGAGAAGAAGCATTGGGAATCCAGAAACTAGATAGAGAATCAGGTATACAGGGACTACACAGATGCAAGCCCACCAGTATGCTATCACTCATTTTGAATGGGACTGCCAGGGCCCCTTGCTGTGTACAGTAAAAACGAATGGCCATTAGTCTGGCTGCAAAATCTCACAGAAATTTTGCAGCTTTACTGGGAGATAGCACCAGTATTTCACCTAGGCAAGTGATCGGATACTGGTGGCTGCTCTGTACATTGCCAATCTAGAACCAGAGGAGAGGTGCGCACTACAGGGACCAGAATACCATTGCCAATCTAGAACCAGAGGGAGAGGTGCGCACTACAGGGACCAGGCACCAGTAAAGAATATCATCTCGCCAATCTAGAACCAGAGGGAGAGGTGCGCACTACAGGGACCAATACATTGCCAATCTAAGACCAAGGGAGAGGTGCGCACTACGGACCAGAATACATTGCCCATCTAACCAGATGCGTGCGCACTCAGGACCAGATACATTACCAATCTAGAACCAGAGGGAGAGGTGCGCACTACAGGGACCAGAATACATCGCCAATCTAGACCATAGGAGAGGTGCGCACTACAGTGACCAAGAATACATTGCCAATCTAGAACCAAGGGAGAGGTGCGCACTACAGGGACCAAATACATTGCCAATCTAGAACCAGAGGGAGCGGTGCGCACTACAGGTACCAGAATACATTACCAATCTAGAACCAGAGGGAGAGTGCACACTACAGGGACCAGAATACTTGCCAAATTAGAACCAGAGGGAGAGGTGCGCACTACAGGGACCAGAATACATTCCATGCCAAACATAGGTCACACTACAGGGGCCAGAATGCTTTGCGAGGAGACTTTTCAGTGTCATTTTGAACTGGAAAATCCATAATTGCTATCTCCTCCACACTCTTCTTACACGCCAAGGCTGAAAGGAAAGGTAGAATTAATACACATAGGAATTCATGTTATTTTATCATCTATATTAAAATGGACATGAAGCGAAAGCTCATTTCCATGTTATTACCCAGAATCCCTGGCTGCAGTGGAAGCGCTGTTTGCAACACGATAATGATGAAATACCGGTGTTGCTGACCCCTGTCTGAGACGTGCAAATGTACCCACATTGGATCTTTTATTTCTATCATCTATATGGATATCACATTGGCCAATAAAATTCTACTTTATCATATAACACATTAAATTGTAGATCCCCTGCGTGAGACGCCCTCTTATCTCAGCAGAGGGGGGCACTGCTGACCCATTAACTTATAGGAATCCCTCTGTGTGAGGCGCCCTCGTATCCCTCCCAGGGAGGACACGCTAACCCAATAAACTTAAAGGTCCCTGTGTTCAGATCTTTGTTATAAAGAGATGCAAATTTCGGGGAGGATTTATATCCGCAGCGGATTGGCCGATACTTGCGGTCTGCGAATTTCCTCGATCGATATCAAAAAAGGGTGATTCGCGTTGTGCGGATTTTTATTATTATTGCAATATAATCCATGGATTTTGCAGCTCATTGACGGATTCTGCAAATCCATCCACTGGCTGTATCCAATCGCATTTAGATTTAAAAACCCGCGAAACTGACTCGTCCACCTCTACTCTTATCCCATAGCGTTTCTTGCACAATTTAACATGTTGAAGAAGGACGAGCTAGCACCCATGTAAGGGGTGGGGTTTATGAACTTACCACAACAACAGACAGCAAGCAGGATGACGAGGATCAGTTGAACCCAAGACTAAAAGGGCCACACCCCATCCTGGGACACCTGTAACAAGAGAGAGGGACACTCTGTCACCCTGTGGGGGGGGGACAACTCATAGCTCCCTTCTGTCTGTCACTGTGTCACCCTGCGGGGGGAGGGACAGACTCACAGCTCCCTTCTGGCCTGTGTCACTGTGTCACCCTGTGGTTGAGGGACCGACTCATAGCTTCCTTCTGTCTGTGTCACTGTGACACCTGCGGGGAGGGACAGACTCATACTCCCCTCTGCCTGTGTCACTGTGTCACCCTGTGGTTGAGGGACAGACTCATAGCTCCCCTTCTGGTCTGTGTCACTGTATCACCCTGCGGGGGGAGGGACAGACTCATAGCTCCCTTCTGTCTGTGTCACTGTGTCACCATTGCAGAAGGAGCGGTAGACTCATAGCCCCTCTGTCCTGTGTCACTGTGTCACCCTGCGGGGGGATGGAGGGACAGACTCATAGCTCCCTTCTGTCTGTGTCACTGTGTCACCCTGCGGGAGGAGCGATAGACTCATAGCTCATGTTAGTGCTATAATACATACCAACGGCAGATGCGTTTGTCTGAGCTCCTGTTGGAATAAAAAGAAACATGGGCTGTGTTTGATAGATAAATGAGAAACAGAGAAAAAGTGACAGAAAATGAGACAGGCCGAGAGGGAGGGAGAGAACAAGCGAGGAGAGAGATGGATGGGGGATGGACATATGGAGAGAGAGAGAGAGAGAAGAGATAGCGAAGGAACGAAAGTCAGGAATAAATCAAAGGGAGAGAGAAGAAATAGAAGAGAAAGAGAACTTCTGTGTCACTGTGTCACCCTGCGGGGGGAGGGACAGACTCATAGCTCACTTTATTTGTCACTGTGTCACCCTGCGGGGGGAGGGACAGACTCATAGCTCCCTTCTGTGTCACTGTGTCACCCTGCTGAGGGAGGGAAAG
>WSYH01018936.1:0-10639 GCA_036426205.1 Ascaphus truei
AGCAAAGTGCGCAGATAAATTCCCTGAGAAGAGACTTGCAAGACGCACTAAAAACAGGGATCTCTCGTGGATGAGATTACAGTCCTACAAGGACAAGTATTGACCCTGACTAAGCGTCAGTATCCCACAGCCTCAAAAACCCATGAAGACAAGGGTACAGTGAGAGCTGGGAATACCGCTCATCTGAAAGACAAGTTTGCAAAATTTGAACCACCTAAACAAGCACTAGCAAAACCTTCAGCAGGCAACAAAAGAAGGTACACGTGCTGAATTAAAACCAGAAGAATCCATAGCTGATGAAGCTGAAAAGATGGGACATTCTCTGGAAGTGGGTGTAGAATTGCAACTTAATCTCAAAGAGGCTGAACTAGCAACCCCATTGAGTGGGAAAAGGGCAGAGCGACAGCTTCAAGAGCGGAAAACTCAAAGGGCTGTTTTTAAACGCTCTGCAACTGCTGCCATACAGTATGCCTACAATAAGACGAGCACCCGACGCAAGGGAAATCTCATGACCGTGCACGTAGAAAAAAGACTATACTTGGAAAAAGTCCTCCTCGAGCGACTGAGGGGTGCTGATCTCAAACACCTTCAGGAGGAGACACGAATAAACTGGAGAAAGGGCTCCAATCCCAGCAGGACTGAGGGTTCTCTTCCTCCATCCACTCTCATTCAAGTCACAGAGATATCTAGAATGAGAGTGGAAGGATGGGCTTTGGCCGTGGCAAGCCCGAGCTTCCCACAAACGGGAGGTATGTAACAGGGGAGTAATCCCTGTTCAAGTAATGTGCCTTTAATCTAGCAGTGTGGTGGTTAACTGCTGGTAGTCAATTAATAAACACCACCTGCCTGATTTAGATTGCTTACAAAAGCCTGTCTGTTGAGACAGGAAGTGACTCCTTAGCTCACTTGTGAGCTGAACTTTGGAGACAGAGCAGAGGTTCTTGAGTCTCCCAGAAGAGACTGACCAAGAGAACACAGATCTCTGGAGCTGACAAATAAGACTTCTAAACCTGGATGTTGACATTTTCTGTGCACACACGGGTGCGGTTCCAGGAGAGCAGAGAAACATTCTGCACAGAGGGCCCTGAGTCCTCCACTTGACAGGGTAGACAGGCAGGCTTCTGGGTTGTGTGCTCTCCGCTTCTCTTCTTTGGTGTCAGCACCTCATCTCCTGCAGCCCCAGTGGTATGGGGTGAAATATCTACAGAGAGTTCTCTTCCCTCCTTCACTCTCAGGCAGGAGTATAGTATAAAGTGCAAGGTCTTATTGTCTCTCTCCTTAGCTGACACAGTTACACTGCAGACTGTCTTCCCTCAGGATGTCCCTGACCTCACTCCCAGCCTAGGCCACCAAGAGTGGGTCTAAGCTCTTCCCCTACCCTTTAGGCATGGGTAGGAGGTATGGGTGCACACTCTCACTCCCGAGAGCCTCAGCCTGCCATCCTGGCAGCTCGGTTCTGTGTCACCTTGTCCCTCCCTCCGGACATGCTCCTCTATCTAGATGGTCAATACCCTAAGTAGTCTCTAACAGCACCACCCCTGTGTCTTCTGATTGGACACAGACCTGATGACCTGCCTTAACTGCCTCAATGTACTGCCTGAAGTGGGAAACCCCATGATATCCTGGCAAAGCTGCCTTACGCAGGGATTACTGCCAGAGGAGGCATGACCTATAGCCCAAAACCACCACAGTGGCTACATACCTTTGCAGGATGGTTCTGGTTCCCAGACCAAGTACTGCCGAGCTGCACAGCGTTGCAGCTATACCCTAGTCTAAACACTAATGGGGCAGTGTCCTGTTCAAGGCCTGTCCCTGTACACGCTTTACAGGGGAGTCGAGGCCTATGGTGATTGTCGGGCCTAGGGCAGAGTCACAGACCCCTGCACACTACACTCTCACCTATCTGTGTCCCATCTTCCGACTAACATGGGGACCCAGCACGCAAATATATCTATCTGCTGCAGGGGCATCCTACAGACTTTTGGTGATTGCGCCCATTTGATGAACAGTCCCTCACTGCTGGGAGCTGTAAGTTCCCTGGTGGAGCAACTGGGTGTAATGGCCACGCGGGGAACTTCTGTCTGCGCATGCGCAAGGGGTGTAGCAAGATGGCCCCACCACCTGGAACTTATCTGCGCATAGCGCAACTCACTGCATGTGCACGCATAACCACATGCGGTCGCATGGAGGCTCCACAATGCCCTCGCTCCTCACAACCATCCCTGCACATCACCCACGCTGCAGCATGATAAAGGGGGGCAGAAACTAAGACCGGGACCAGAGAGGACCTGGCTACATATATACTGTATGTATTCAGTTTATTTTATATAGTGCCATCCAGTACATAGCACTTTACAATACACGTAACATAATATTATAACCAATGGGAATAAGCGCTTCAAGACAAAAAATAGAAAGGGAGTTTCTGCGCCCAAAGAGCTTACAATCTAAGTGCACTCTGTCTTTTAGTCCTGTTTTCTCTCTAGTAAATTGCATTGTGAAGGCGGCAGGATTGCATGTTCTATGCGCTAAACACTGTGTTCTCGGTCTGATGTCCTCTGCAGGATCCTGACTAAACCAGCTTGTTTACAAGGAGCAGAGCAGGACATTGTTAGCGTTGTCCGAAACCTGGTTTACACACACCACCCTCGAAAAAGGTTACATTATTGTCAAATGTCGCGGGCAGCAGGAAATCCAGGACAAACCTTTCTCTGCATGATGCTTTGCAGAAGAGAAAGACCTTCTTGAGGAGCACGAACACTTTAGGTAAAACCTCATACATGTACGTGTGGCCATTGGCTATTTTATTGCTCCTGCCCTGGGAATATGTTGAGGGTACGTTTGTGGGCTTCACTGCAACTTTTGCTAATGACACTCTTAGTAAAATCACCTTATCATTGATGTCCTGTTACGGGAAAGGAAAATAGCCCTAGTTTCCATGGATGTGATGTAGAAACTACTTCTGTCTGGGACTTCAACTAAGAGGTGGCTGCACGGACTCCTGTGAAATATACAAACCGGTGTCATTGGCCTTGAAATGTGATAGGAATACATTTTTCTCCTGGTACAACATTGATGATAGCAACTACATCATTATTAGGAAATGCCTCTTTGTATACATTCTCAGACTTTATGATAGTTTTTATTTTTGTATAACATGGGGATCTGATACAACACCAACACAGAGTATGCAGGGTCCCTATTCAGAAACTACACTAGATGTCAGAAAAGAGAGGGGTATATAATAATAATAATAATAAAATAATAGCATGTTCTAATAAGAAGACATTTTGCAGGCAACAGGTCCCTGGCTCCTGGAGCTTACAATCTATTTTTTGGTGCCGTGGCACAGGAGATAAGTGACTTGCCCAAGGTCACAAGGGCCGACATGGGAATTGAACCAGGTTCCCCTGCTTCAAACTCAGTGCCAGTCAGTATCTTTACTCACTGAGCCGCTCTTCTCCATTTGTTTTCGTTTTTTGTTCATATGCGTTTTTTTTTATCAACGTGTGAGCTCATACACCCTTGTAATCGCAACAAAGCTTTATGTAGAAGCATAGTTTGTGCATTCCTCTGTAACCACACGATTAGAACAATGGATGTGTGGCCCCTTTTAAAAGGGTCAGAAGAAGGCAACATTGTTAAACAATGCAAGACTAATGCATTTTTACTGTGCTTCACCTCACTTATTATCAGTGTTGAATAAAGGGTAATAGTGCAATTAGAGAGAATTTTTTCTCATAGTTTATTCCTTTCATGAAAATCTGCTACAGAATTGGATTTTTATTACCGTATTTATTGTACTGCTTCACAGCTAGGCAAACATTCATAGGGATGCCTATTAACAATCTATTTATTTATTTTATTTATTTATCAATGTTTTACCAGGAAGTAATACTTGAGAGTTACATATCGTTTTCAAGTATGTCCTGGGCACAGAGTTAATATGACAAAATGTACATGGTTACAAATACAGTACATAAGTGAACAGGGTATAACATTATATACAAACTTGTGTGTATATTAGAGAATAATATATATTATGGGCGTATGTAGAAGTTACAGATCAGATTAAAATGTGAGACAGCTTTGGTTTTGAAAGAACTTAAACTGGTGGCGGATGTGAGAGTCTCCGGTAGGTTGTTCTGTTTTGGGTTGCACGTTAGATGAAGAGAGCAGCGCCGGGATACTTTGTTCAGCCTAGGGACCATTGCCAGGGAGGCTGCGAGGGACCCCCTCCCCCTCCCCCTTGGAACCGGTACCCCACATATAAACAAACAAGTAATGACAGACTCAGTTTTGCCGCAGACCGGGAGCAGAATGGAAGATTCGGCTCCGGCTGCCTCTTTGAGCCTCCCTTGGCCTGCCCCCCCCCCCCCCCCCCTCAGGGTCGCGACGCGACCCAAGATCCTAGCGAGGTGAGGGGGAGGGGGCTTGTCCCTGCTCATGGGCTTCCCTCGCCTAATTGGCTGAGGGATTGCTTGAACAGTCTTTTGGAGTCGATGCAGATATAATTGCTGCATGTGGTATGGGGTGAGAGCTTGTTCAGATAGACGGGTTAGCTTGCCCAGAATTATTTGAAGGCAAGAAAGGAAAGGTGAACTTTGCGCCTAGACTCAAGTGATGACCAATCTAGGTTCTTTGAGCATTTCACGTGATGTGTGTTGTAGTTGCATTGAGAACAAAACGACAATTGAATTGTGAGGGTGTCAAGTTTGCTAGGTGGGTTTGGGGTGCCGAACCGAATATTATGTCTCATAGTTGATAATTGGCATTGCATCTGCTGTGCGATATGCTTCTGACCAGTAGCTTAGGGAGATTGTTCCTATAAAGTACACCTGGTTTGGCATGGTTTTGGATGTCAGGGTATCATGTGTATCCCAATGATTTAAAAACTAGTAGCAGGATTTAGGGTGTGTTTAGCGTTGGTTCTGACTTGACTCAGTCACTGGAACTTTAAAAATTAGAGTCTTGGTCCCAAATACCATTGTTACATTTCTGTCAGTGTTTAAAAACATTTGTTTTGGGAAATCCAGTTTTCAAGTCTCAAAAAGTCAGACTGAAGTATGTGTTTCAATGTCGGAGAGGCTATGGCTGTGTGCATATAGGATTGTGTCATCTGCATACAGTACTGTGTATTGAACTTCCATACAAGCTGTGGGAAGATCATTGATGAACACCGAGAAGAGTAGGGGCCCTAGAACGACCTTGCGGGACCCACAGGTGATATTCAAGGGGTTGGACTTAGAGCCTGAGATGGACACATGTTTGATCTACTGATAGGTAGGACTGAACCAGTTTAAAGCATGCTTCCCTATTTCAGAGCTCTGGAGTTTTAGCAGGATACATGATCAACAGTACAAAAGCCTTTGCAAAATCAAGGAATTATGCCACCAGTGACTTGTCCCCGTCCATTCCACACTGGATTTCATTGCATACTTTTAACAGGTAGTTTTACGGTAGAGTGTTGGGGTGAAAGCCAGATTGTAATTGGCTAGGGAAATTTGCCTTGGTATAGTAATCGCTTAATTGGGAGTACACACTTTTTTCCATACTTTGGATATTATTGGAGAAGAGAGATGTCTGTATTTGAGACAGTGTTTTTTGTCCCCACATTTGAAGATTGGGACAACTCTGGCAGTTTTTCAGGTCTAGATATGGACTACAGACAGGATAGAGTTACTATGAAAGCAATTGGTTTGGCAATGGTTGGGGCACCAAGTCTTAGGACACCTAAATGTAGTAAGTCAGGTCCACATTGGCTGCTTAGTTTTAAATTTGAGGAGCGCTTGTGTAATTTCAAGCCTTTTCATGAATTTGTAAGCATAAAAAAAATAAGAAGAAAACCAACGCAAATAACTATGTAGATAAATCACTGAGACACGCTTATAAAAAATGCTTAATCCTAGTCCTTAACTCCCATACGGGTTGTTGCCCTGCTATTCGCAATCACTGCATGATTTAAAAAATCAGTAAACGTGAGGTTGTAGTGCGAAAACCCTATCGAGTTAGTGAATCTGCCCCTACTTGAATTAGTAACATTACATAATCTTGAGTAATATTTATAAGCCCTCCATTGCCATAAGGGACCTTCCGATGCTGGAAATGCCGTATTGCGTATTCAAGTGAATGGACTGTAAGGCAGTAGTCCACTTATAAGTACCGTATGGTATCTTACATTACCTGTTACAATGCTATGTTCCATTCATCAAATAGTACCTAATATTAGAGCGCTTCTAGACTATCTCTTACTAGGTATGAACTTGCTCAGGATACTTGGCTGAAGCAAACGTCTTCTTTTTAGTGTAACAAAAATCAGTTTGGCAACATATTGATGCATTTGCTTCTGCATCATGAATGGACTGTAACAGGGGAGTAATCCCTGTTCAAGTAATGTGCCTCTAGCAGTGTGGTGGTTAACTGCTGGTAGTCAATTAATAAACACCACCTGCCTGATTTAGATGGCTTACAAAAGCCTGTCTGTTGAGACAGGAAGTGACTCCCTTGCTCACTGTGAGCTGAACTTTGGAGACAGAGCAGAGGTTCTTGAGTCTCCCAGGAAGACTGACCAAGAGAACACAGATCTCTGGAGCTGACAAATAAGACTTCTAACCTGATTCTGACATTTTCTTTGTGCACACACGGTGCGGTTCCAGGAGAGCAGAGAAGCTTACTCTACAGCAGCTAACAGATAAGACTTTTATTAACAAGACTTTTTATATCTGTTCATTTCATGCTATGTGTTTTGGGGCTGGGAGACATGCTTATCTAAGGGAGTTGTGAATTAATTGCATAGTATTCACTAGAAATACTCCCAAGTGAAATAGAAGCTTTGTTCCCCCCCCACCCCCCTCACTGTGTTTGGATGGTTTCCTGATATTAAGGAAAAGGCACAATAAAGCCTTGTTATAATTTCACCTTAAAAAAAGTCTCCAATTTGTACCTCTGTGAGCGTCCGTCTACTATGGTGTCTGAAGTGGGACGAGGGTCGTCTTTGAAGTTAGAAAGGACCAGAGATTTTTTCTGTGATTTGTTTTAATGCTTTTTGCCTACAAACAGTCGGAGCAACTTAAAAAAAAAAAAAAAAAAACTCTCAGCAGCAGAGACCAGAGTTAAAGTGATACCACACCACTGAAACTTATACTGCACTGAAACTTACAAAACCACAGATGACTCTTTTCCCCAATCCCAAAGAGAGAGACGCTGAAGTAGCTAAACCTATTTGCCTATCACAAGTGTAATATGGTCATTGAAATAGGGTTTTGCCTTCCAGCAATAGTCAGGTTCAAAGAAGTGAGTCAGCCCTTAAAAAGGGATAGGTGTTTGTTGTTTTCAAAAGTTTCGCTGAAGCAGTGAATACAGATGGTGACCCACGAGTGTACTGATTTGCAAATAAGGTTGCCACACCCGCTAGGCTACAGCTGTGAATGAAGTATATGCAAAATGTGAAAATTGATACAAGACTGTGCTGAAGCAGGGGAATTTTTAGCAAACAATGCTGAGTGTAAAATTGCCCTACAGGGAAAAAGGATTGCTGAACGGTGTAAAAGGCATTTCAAAGCCAATTGCTGAGTGTGGAGTCATCCTGCCGGGAATGAAAGAAATAGTGCACTTCAAAGAATGTTTTTTTTTCTGCAAGAAAAAAAGTCTGCCTATATATATCTTGGGAGCCAAAACAGACACCCAAGTGTGAAGTGTGAATGCCATAATCCCAAAGATAAGACTGAAAATTACTGAACTCAGGCAGAAACCAAATTCTTGCTGGCAGAGGCATTGCACCTAGCAAGTAAATGGTGTAAGCAAACAGAAGTTTTTACCTAGCAACCACACATTCAGCATACCTAATGAGAGATTATACCTAGCAAGTAAATGGTGTAAAGCAAATAGACTTTTTTACCTAGCAACTGCACATCTTTTATACCTGATAAGAAAAAAGCTGCACAGTACTGCTGATATTGTAAAAAAAAATTACCCAAGAAAGAAAAGTCTACAGAGATGCCGTGTAGAGCTACGACCTCTACAAGCAAAATATGCCCATCTGTAGGACTACCACAATTGGGGATTCTACAAATACAGTGGCAACAGCTGCAATACGCCTCCTGAGGTCAGGAAGAAAATTACACGTGATAGCCAAAAATGGAGGACAAGATGCGCGTTCCTGTAATGAACCCTACCCACGGAAGAGTGGCCCTTCCAGTCCAATAAGAGGAAGACATCTCTTACGGGGAACCCGAACCAAGTCACACCCACAAAACAACCCAAGAATGGTGGGTGCCTGAACTCGGCACGAACAGAAAAGACCGCCCTCTATGAAATGAATATGGTCGACAAGAGAAAGAGTGGGAGCAGCAGATCACCCAATATTTGTGTCAGCTAAAAACAACTGCAAAAAAGCCTGGCGTATATAATGAAGCTGCTAAAGTATCAAATAAAGAAGGAGACCCAGTATTCCTGATGGGACGGAGTCATCCAAAACAAAAAAGCGGAAAAAGAAAAGCGGTTCTTCACTTACCGTGGAAGACAGACACGTCCGCAGATCCTGTGGAGGTAAAGGGGTACCGAGTTGCCCCTGCATCTAGAGAAAATGGAGAATTCGTCCTGCGGTTAACCGAATATCCAGAGGGCCCAAGGCAGAAGTCGTGTACCCCAAAGAAGTGTCTTCCGGTGCCAACAGTGAGGAACCCTCAACCAACCATCCCAGGGAAGTGGACCAGAACCAGTGGATGATGATCCCTGAGCAGCCCTGAAGATGCCCTAAAAATCCAGCATGACTGTGATATGCTCCTTGAACAATTGAAACAAAAGGAAGATGGTTCACAGAGCTACGAAAAATAACGTGAAGCTACAGGAATATGTGCTCGCAATGTACTCTTTAGCCAGAACAGAATTGGACGATCTCAGCTATGAGCTAGATACTGCAAATGCTACTATTCCGCCATGAATGAAAGCGCAGCCACTGATAAAATGGTGGCTACGCTAAAGCAGAAGTATGAGGAGGCACTGAAGCAGATGACAGTCTCAGCAAGAGGTTCACACTCTTTGCATAGACTGAATGCCTCACAACAGAGATCAACAGTGTCCGGATAGAGGTGGACGTATCTCAGAAAGAGTTCAGACACTCTGCAGCACTGAATGCCTCACATCATAGACCAACAGCTGCTGCACAACCTGGAAGTTTCCAAAGGAACTACAACAGTCTCACTGAGGAGCTGGACATTTCTAAAGAAACGATTGCCAATCTTGATACAGATCTCAAAGTCTCTCAGAAGGAGCTCAGACCCTCAACCTATAGAAGGAAGTCTCACACCAGTAGATTGTCATTCTCAAAGCGATGTGCGTAATGGAAGGAGGACTGCAGAGGCCCTGAAGAATACAGAGACTGAGAATAGGAGAAAATTCAAGATTAAAAAAAAAAACTTAAAACTGAAGAAGAACATTTTCAGTTGACAAGAAGTCAAGGAAAAGTTTGAAGCAGAGCACCCACTGCAGAACCACTGCGAAGGTCTGCGTACACACCTCCGTATGCTGAGAAGCAGCAAACGCTGCAGGAAGAAAAGCTGCAGTCTGCTAAAGAGGTACAAGCGCTGCAGGAAAACGTCTGAAAACCCGTACGTCCCCACAGAGCAGTATGAGGATATAAGGCCACGCTGCATGTCACCAGAGCATCATTGGGGCGGAGCTTCGATACCAGGTGACTTGTATGAGAGGAGCGTGAGAAGGCTCAGAAACTGGAGCAACACTGGAGAGACGAGAGACTGTTCCATTCCTTGAGTCAGTCCACCAAGGAGAAACAACGCAGCGGCAACCTTGACGACAAAAATTACAGAGCTCCAGAATATGAAGGGACACTGATACAGACTCAGAAGAAAGCAAAGTGCGCAGATAAATTCCCTGAGAAGAACTTGCAAGACACTAAAACAGGGATCTCTCGTGGATGAGATTACAGTCCTACAAGGACAGTATTGACCCTGACTAAGCTCAGTATCCCACAGCCTCAAAAACCCATGAAGACGGTACAGTGAACTGGGAATACCGCTCATCTGAAAGACAGTTTGCAAATTTGAACCACCTAAACAAGCACTAGCAAAACCTTCAGCAGGCAACAAAGAAGGTACACGTGCTGAATTAAAACCAGAAGAATCCATAGCTGATGAAGCTGAAAATGGGGACATTCTCTGGAAGTGGTGTAGAATTGCAACTTATCTCAAAGAGGCTGAACTAGCAACCCCATTGATGGGAAAAGGGCAGAGCGACAGCTTCAAGAGCGGAAAACTCAAAGGGCTGTTTTTAAACGCTCTGCAACTGCTGCCATACAGTAGGCCTACAATAAGACGAGCACCCGACGCAAGGGAAATCTCATGACCTGCACGAGAAAAAGACTATACTTGGAAAAAGTCCTCCTCGAGCGACTGAGGGGTGCTGATCTCAAACACCTTCAGGGGACACACTAACTGGAGAAGGGCTCCAATCCCACAGACTGAGGGTTCTCTCTCCTCCCCCTCTCATTCAATCACGAGATATCTAGAATGAAGTGAAGGATGGGCTTTGGCCGTGGCAAGCCCGAGCTTCCCACAACGGGAGGTATGTAACAGGGAGTAATCCCTGTTCAGTATGTTGCCTTTAATCTAGGCAGGGGTGG
>WSYH01018937.1:0-10639 GCA_036426205.1 Ascaphus truei
TGCATGGTGTTTTATTAAGGCCCTACTCTAATGCCACATTGCGTGGAGGATTTTTATTGATCGATTAGAGGATGAACGCTATCCGGTGAATCGTTTGAAGATTCCCTGTTGGACTGCCGACGTGACACGGGACGGTGCTTGCCTCGGTGATAATTTTTATCACGAATTGCTCGTTATTCACATCTACTTTGTGAGTGTTTTTAATCCCACGTCCATCCCACCCTTCAATTAAATGTACAATAATATACTATGGGGCGCGCGCTCTCTGTCTTCTTTTTGTTCATATATATATATATACAAATGTAAATATTACTGTATGCTCATTTGCATGTCTTAGTCAGGTCTGCAACCCCACCTTTCACCATTATCACCCAGCACACAGCATTTACACTGCAGCAAGGGATTCTGGGAAATGACATGCAAATGAGCACACAGTGCCACCTTTTGCTTCAAAACCATTTAACATGGTCCCCTATAAGCTTAAACTTGCTGCATTTCACAGCTTTGAGCATAGGCTGGGTTAAGATGCACACCCACAGACAGCTGTTTTGACCTTAATGGTTCTCCTCAGTGTGGGGTTGGTTATACTGGCTTTGCAAAATGAAGCAGGGGTAGGTTTCATACACACACATACACATACACACACATGTACACGCACACACATAAAGAAAAACACCCCCAAGTATATATACAGATGAGAAAACGAGTATTCTAAGGCTTGCCTTAAACTAGCCCGGTTACATGCTGGGTGTAACCTGGCTATTTTAAGGCAAGTTTAACGCATTTTTGCATTGACTAATGACCCATCGGATTAACACAGCAGGGGTCCCTGGCCGTCCCATTCAGTTTGAATGGGACTGCCAGGGACCCCCGCTGTTTATCTGATGGGCCATTAGTCAATGCAGAAATGCGTTAAACTTGCCTTAAACATGACCCAGAATGTACCCAGCATGTACCCAGCATGTACCTGGGTCTTTTTGGCAATTGCCACTGGTTTGTGTTAGAATAACCGTCGGCACTACAGTATATACTTAAACTCCCTTTACCTGCAGGTGATATATAAAACTCCTGATTGAACAGGTGATAAAAAGCAGAAAGTAGCTGCTTTTCAGATTCCCTGTTGGAGTCTGTTGAAGAACACAGATAACAGGAGAAACCGCCCACAGGAATCCATGCTTGTTGACCATAGGGGTTTGCCTGGCAACAGTGGGGAACCAAAAGCCCCACATAGCAGAGAAGCCTGCACAGATAGGGAAAAAGACTTACTGGGAGCAGCAGAACTTCACCGCCTGTATCTTAAATTGCCTGGAGAAATCGAAGACCCCGGACCAGAACACACAGATAAGACTTTCTATGTTGTTCCCTGGTTTTGGTACTGTTTTATATGTGTTGGGGTTGGTAATCATCTTAGCTGGCGGCCCAGTTAGAAAGGGCCGGAGAGTAATGTTTATTTCGTTTTCCTAAAGGGAAAAGGTGTTTCTATTATGATTTGGTTTTGCTTAAAGGGGCAGTGCATCTAATTTTCAGTTGATTTTGTGGAGAGTAAAACCCCTCATTAATATGGCTTCCTGAGAACTGTGTGTGGACTCTTGTCTGACCTCGCCTACAGGCTGCTCCGTCACATATGGTTGCAACAGTGGGATGCAGCATCTCCAGGAGGTTGGCAGAAGAAACGCATGCAGAGGGCACCAGAAAAAAAAGCCACAAATCCAGGCAGAAAGACAAGGCTCACTGCGATGGATAAAGCAAAGCAAGCAAGACGGCTACAGGCGGTGACCCATGAGAGGTACTGATTCTGGATGTCTACACCACCAGGTGTGTGAAGAAAAAAAAAACAACAACAGCGGGTTTTCATAATGGCTGTGCTGAAGCAGTGAAACTAATACAGAAGGTAACATACGCGTGGTACTAATTCTGGAAGTAAATTCTGCCACATCGCATAGGACTACAAGATGTGATTGAGTATAAGCAGAAAAATTGTGAAAGTTGATGAGAAACTGCGCTGAAGCAGGGAAACAAATACAGACGGTGACCCACGAGCAGTACTGATTCTGGAAGTAACGTCTGCCACACCGCATAGGACTACCACCTGTGATTGGAGTATACACTGGCGACACACTTTATTCGAGCTCGGCTAGTCCCACGAATTCGGGTATACCCGGGTGTATTGAGGTTTGTGACTGTTTTCTGCCCGAGTGCATTGAGGTATTTTCTAGGCAGGGATTGAAGCATTTTATTCCCACTGGCTGCAATACTGCACAGTATATATATATATACTGCATTACAATTCATTAATTTATGCCATCTGGTAGACACACGAAGCATTGCAGCCTATTAAATCCTAATCATTATCATTTAACAGATCAGCCGCCCGTCAGCCAGGCATGAACCCAGGCTGGGAAGGCAAACACAACGGGGCTTGTCAGAGGTGAGGAGTGGCGCATTCCAGGTATCTGCCAGGTACAAACTGGGCATTTGCTCGAATAAAGTGTGTCGGTGCAGTATGCAGGAAAAGTGTGAAAAGGTGGATGCAAAAGTTTTAACTGATGGTTTGCTGAAATCCAGGCTGCACAGCGACAACGAGACACAACAGCAAAATGCTCATAGTGTGTATGGAGTGTGAGGACCCGGGGCACTCAGAAGAGGCGTGTCCTTACATTCTTGAGTTTGAAGAGTACCGGCAGTATGATGAAGATTGTCACCAGCGAGAGCAAGCAACGCATGATGGGCTTGGAGAAAATGCAGATATTCCGAGCAAGGAAGGGGAGCTCAGTACTGCTCATGCCTCAGAGCCTACCAAAACAAAGAGAGAAAAAAGAAAAGAAGTTCGTATCTGATAGCAGGTTACAGAAACAGTTAAGGATGACCCTGCGACGTCAGGAACTCGTAATTCCGAAGGGAGCCAAGATGTTCTGCAGCCTGTAGGGACTGGCAGAATCCTCCTGGGTATGGCGGAATATCCAGTGATGAAGGAGTAGATTCAAAAGGAGATGGCAGAGGCAAAAGATGAGAAAATAGTTGATGGTTCCTTGAGCCAGGTTAAAGATGGTTTACGAAGTGCCAAGCATGACTATGATCTCCTCCAGGAACAGTTTATTAAAGAGCAAGAAGCTAAGACAGAGATACAGAGGGGTTTTGTGAGGATCCCAGAGCCGCGCAGGGCTTCTCTGGTCATGACGGTACCCGCTGCAAGGATCCCAGACTCGTGCGATCTCACGCGCACTCCCGCACGGCCCCCGCATACGCACAGGGCTTCCCCTTGCAGAGCGGCACCCTCGATTCATGAAACACGCATGTGCACACTTCCGACATCCCCAAACGACGCAAGGGTAGCCTCTGCATCGCATTTTGCGTCATCAGCCAGCAGCACACGTGTGTGACACGCGCGATGCACCTGAGCTCATAGAGCCCAATCAGCTCCATCACCTTCACCTGCCTCTTGCTCTTACCTTATCACAGTCTACACTGAGGCCACTCCTCGGCTCCACTCCTGCATGGGACTGGGCAGTCCAGCCTATATATGCTCAGCTGTGCCACTGGCACTTTGGCTGAGCATAGATTCTTGAAACTATGTGTTAACCTCTTCTACCTTGCCCTGTTCCATTGCCTTGCTTTATAGATTGATCTCCTGTGTACCGACCCGGCTTGCTTTTGGACCTTCCGTCTCTCTGGTATTCTGAACTCGGCTATCTCTGACTCTACGCTCTTCTCCAACCCTGACCGCGGCATTGCACCTCGACTATCCTACGCTCTCCAAACCTGACCTCGGCTATTGTACCTTCTACATTCTGGACCTCTCCTACTCTGACCTTGGCAAGTATAAAGACAACCCTTACCTGTCCACCCCAAACCCGGCTACCAAGACTACCCTACAATCCGGACGTGGCCCCCGTGCCTGTGCCTGTAATTTATTACCTATTAACATCTCAGTACCGGGCCTCGTCTTGTTTGTGGTGAGCACAGCGTTACAGGTTTATCCTCAGTAATCGGCAAGTGTATTTCTTTGGATTGTAAGGAATCCGTGCCTGGGTTGGCTGAAATCATCCTTACAGAGCTATAGTGTTTCAAGACAAACCCTGTCTAAAACCTGCAATCAAGAATCAGCTGCTCTTGCAATTAGACTGCAGCTCTGCCTCTTTGGCTGCCTGGTCTATTTAACTCCTCCCCCTCCCCCCAGGAAGTTGATGAACATAGACTTACTCAAGTAACTGTGCTTGCCACAGCCTCTCTGTTTGGCCTGCCCTGGCCTTCTTGCCATAGCTCCTAGTTTCTGGCAGACTCTGCCACGCTGAAGCAGTTACACTGAAGCCCTCTGTGTTTCTTGTCCTGTCTGCAGTTCCTGTTCCCCGTGACCTTCCAGTGGCCTCCACCACTCTCAGCTGTAGGGGGGTGCTGTTCTGTGCTGAAGCACTGGATCCTCTGTGCTATTCCTTCTGCAATCTTCCTGCTTCCAGTGGCCTCCATCACTCTCCGCTGTGCCCGGCTAGGGGGTGCTGTTCTGTGCTGAAGCACTGGATCCTCTGTGCTATTCCTTCTGCAATCTTCCTGCTTCCAGTAGCCTCCACCACTGTCAGCTGTACCCGGCTAGGGGGTGCTGCTCTGTGCTGAAGCGCTGGATCCTCTGTACTACAGGCAGACTCTGCCACGCTGAAGCGGTTACACTGAAGCCCTCAGTGTTTCTTGTCCTGTCTGCAGTTCCTGTTCCCGGTGACCTTCCAGTGGCCTCCACCACTCTCAGCTGTACCTGGCTAGGGGGTGCTGTTCTGTGCTGAAGCACTGGATCCCCAGTTCCTGTTTCCTGCTCTCTATGCTGAAGTTGTGTATTTCAGTGTCCAGCTCTCTACGCTGAAGCTGTAGTTCCAGTTCCTGCTCTCTACGCTGAAGCAGTAGTTCCAGTTCCTGCTCTCTTCTCTTAAGCGGTTTCTACCTTGTTTTCCTGATGATGACCTCAGCTCGTGACCGCGACCTTCACTCATGTGCCACCTGCCCTGACCCTGGCTTGTCTACTGATTACTCTACCTTCTCCAGTCCTGACCCGACTACGTTTGACCATGGAATTCGCAACCCGGATCCGGCTTTGTGGTCTAAGGTCAGTGTATATCTATCCTCACATCAGCCCTGCGGTCCGGTTCAGGTTTGTGGTGAGCCTAACTGTTACATGGAGAAGACAAAGCATCACTTGCAGAGTGAGTTTCAGGACATGAGGACTAACCTTGAGTTATGCAGCTGCTGCCACCAGGTATGAAGAGGCAAAGGCTGAATTGGAAGTCTCTCAGAAGGAGATCCACCGTCTTGCCGCAGGGCCGAATTTATTTGATTACGCCCTTGAAGAGGTCGGGCAAACTATAGAGACTGTAAGAGAAGAGAAGAAAACCCTACAAGAGAAGGTTTCAGATTTGATTAACCAGGTCAGTGAAGAAGATGAAAAGCTTCACCTAGCAGAAAAAGTGAAGAAACAATCAGCCCCTGAAAAGCTAGAAGTGCACAAAGCACTACAGAATACAGAGAGAGTACTGCGAAGAGAACGTGTCTTCTTGGAGCAGCGCAACCAAGCAGAACACAAGCTGCAGAGCCAGCTGCAAGGCTGCAATCGAGTCTGCAGGAGGCTAAGGAGAAACAGGCAGATGCTGAGGAGAAACAGCAAGTGCTACAGGAGCATCTGAGTACCCAGTTTGTCCCCGCAGAGCAGCATGAGGAGCTGAAAGCCATACTGAGCATAACCAGAGCATTGCTGGAGGAGGAGCTTAGAGGCCAGGTATCTATGTATGAGAGGGAGCACGAGGCGGTTCAGAAACTAGAGCTGGAGCTGGAGGAGCAGAGAGCCTGCTCCATCCCCAAAAGTCAGTATGCCCAGGAGAAAGAGGCATGGAAAACTGAAGCTGCTGTGACCCAAGCGACGAAATCGGAAGAGCTACAAAATATGATGAATAAGGCATTGATGCAAACTCAGAACAAGCACAGGAAAGAGGTGGAAGATCTAACAGAAAAATTGCACGATCAAGATTAATTTTTCAAAAATAAAATGGAACAAGCTCTGAAGCCATTTGAGGTCAAAGATAAAGAGATTGCAAAAATAAAATAGACACTTGGGGCACAAAAGGAGTCCATGGAAAAGATGGCGATAGAATTCCAAGATGTATGCAAGAAACATAAGTCTCTTGCTGATTAACTAAAATTGCTGCAAAGAAAGAAAAGCATTCTAACACTGCAGAAATATTACAGAGCTCTTATCCAAGGAAGGTTCGAGAGAGAAAGGTATCTGTGCAAACGCTCTGTGACTTTCATCATACAGGCTGACTACAGAGGGATGAAGACACGTCAGCTATATCGCCAGAATAAAGCAGCCTGCATTCTTCAGTCAATTTGGAGAATGCGACAACAGAGAAAAAAGTATGATTTTTTTATGGAATGCGTGAGTCTACTACAATCCAATGTTAGGAAGTATCAGCAACAAAGACGCTACAGGGATGTGAAGAGAACTGCTGGGGTGATTCAGTCCGGATACAGATCCTACAGTATATCAGAACCAAGCAAGCTGTGCACTCTTACAAGCGTATCTGCAAGGTCATTGCAGTGATACAGTCTGCTTGCCACAGAATGCAAAGTAGAAGAACCAAGATTAATGATGTGGAGCCAGAGGCAAATGGTCACAAGGAAAAAGAGAATGCACAACTCAGGGAAAAACTCGTTGATAAGCGAGTTAAAGAAGAGTTGCTGAAGTGGAAAGCTGAGTTAGACGCAAATACTTGGAGAGACACTGTTTGAGTGCACAGGTTACAAAGACGTTGTCATCAGCAATCTCTTCAATCACGAATACACATCGTGGCACCGAACAGATAAAGAGGAGGTTGCTAAATACTGTTCTGCAGGCGTAGAAAACATGGTAATTGCCCCAAAGGAAAAAAATAAAGTGACGGTTGGAGTAAAAAGGTGGACACAGAAAATATTGTAGGGAAGGTTGAAAGCCTCTTCAATTGGAAGTCGAGAAAGAAGAAAAGGAGTCAAAAAGACTCCCCCATGAGACCAAGCTGTTTCCCGAGAAGGGGGGTATGTTTAAATGGCAGAGTTTGCCCGGGGCTATACTCTGAGTGGCGAGGTATGTAAGGGAGTCAATGAGTTAAACTTCCTTTACAGGGCAGGAGACTGAACTAGGTGTCGGGTTTCCTGTAGGTCATATGTAAAACTCCTGATTTAACAGGGGTTAAAAGCAGGAAGTAGCTGCTTTTCAGAGTCCCTGTTGGAGTCTGTTGAGGAACACAGATAACAGAGCTCCCGTCTGCAGGGACCCAGGCTTGTTGAGCATAGGGTTTGCCTGGCAACAGTGGAGAACCAAAAGCTCCACATAGCAGAAAAGCCGGCACGGATAGGGAAAAAGACTTGCTGAGAGCAGCGGGACTTCACCGACTGCATCTTAAAGTGCCTGGAGAAATTGGAGATGCCGAACAAGAACACACAGATAAGACTTTCTATATTTTTCCCTGGTCTTGGTACTGTTTTATATGTTTTGGGGTTGGTAACCAGCTTAGCTGGCTGCCCAGTTAGAAAGGGTCAGAGTAATGATTATTTTTTTCCCAAAAGGCAATAGGTGTTTCTTTTATGATATATTTTTGCTTAAAGGGACAGTGCACCTAATGATAGTTATTTTTGTGGAGAATAAAACCACACATTATTATGGTTTACCGAGAAATGCATGTGTGGACACTTGTCTGACCTTGCCTACAGGACGCTCTGTCACATCCTCCCCACCCCCCAAATACATAAAAGAACCCTCTGCAAATATATATAAAATAATTACCCACCCCAAATACATAAAAGAACCCTCAACCCCCAAATACATATAAAAGAACTCCCCAAATACATATAAATCAATACCCACAATACATATATAAAAACCCTAGCCCCAAAATACAAATATAAAAAAAACCACCCCCCAAATAAATTGATCTACCTTGCGATAGTCAGACCGGGACTTGTGACTGTGGGGGGCGTGGCCGGTCCTACAACTCTGTCCCACGCCAAGCTGCTGGTGCAATCCGGGCCTCTCTCTCATGCCAGTGTGCACCAAAGCTGAGCCCAGCTTGGTTCCGGCGTGTCAACGTCAGAGAGGCAGATACGCACCAGCATCACAAGCTCGGCGTGGGACAGAGTGAGGGAGGCCTTTAGCTGTGGAGAAACAGGGCCCGGCAGCAAGAAGACCGGCCGCAGGGGCCGGCCAAAAGTTGACCCCAACTTGCCACGCCGGCCGAGCCCTCTGCTGCCACCTGTCCCGTTTCTCCCCCCCTGTCGGCGGTCCTGTCTCCACATATTGTTTTCAATTCTTTTCTTTAGGTGCTTCAATCAAAAAAGTTACAGCTGATATAGATGCTAAGTGACAAACTACTGCTAATCATAAAGGAGTGGTTCAGTTATTAAAGACACTGACTCTGTAAACAATGACAGCTCATTTGACCTTGGGCAAGTCACTTTATCTCTTGTGTCTCAGGCACAAAAACATAGAATCAATTGGGCAAGGACTGTGGGGCTTATGCAGAGAGCTACTTTAATGAAAGCCGCAACGGCAATAAAGTTGCCACATTATTGCCGTTTATGTTCGCCGTATGCAGGATACTCCGTTACCCCTGTGAAAACTTAGGGCCTATGCAGAGAACTGCGAGAATGGCCATTCGCCAGACTTAAAACTCTCCATGTTTTTGGCAGATTCCCCTCGCAGTATGCAGGAAGGTGCGCATATCTGTGAGAGGAATCCGGCGGAGAGATGGCGAGCCCTGGCGAGAATGGCTCCGCTGGCGAGATCTGTCAGCAGAGAGCGAGATCCGCCTCTCTCTGCACAAATCTCGGCGGCAAAAAAAAATGTGTACATATCAATAGGATTTCTATTGTAGATGTGCAGGGGGTCTCCGGGGATGAACCGCATTGGTTTTATGTCCAGAGACCCTCTGCACATGTACACTAATAATAAAAATACAGTAATGCTGCTTCATTACCTTACCGGCTATCCGTTAAGGCAATGAAGGGGTTAAAGCTGCAGTTCAGTCTTTTTTTTATTTTTATTTATTTAGTTATTTTTTTACTTCAATAGTTTTATGTGTGCAATCTCTAATTACCTAAAGAACTGTATAGCTGCAGGTCAATTCGTTCTCCATGTATTGATAGGCGAAATTTGGTGACATAATTAGTTAAGGGATCTGTTTTTCTTCTGCTTCTGTCTCTCAGTGGAAGCTCATGAATATTCATGAGCACTCCTGCACTGACATGTGCTAGAGGGAGGGCAGGGCTGACAAAGGGGTGTGCCAGGGCTTGTGACAGGACATGAAGGGGCAGTGCCTTAGCAAATGGCTGTTAAAATAGAATACAAGAAAATTGGTCTTTCAAAGTTGTTTTTTTTTAAAAAGAAAATGCTAAAAATATTTTTTCTTACTACAGAACTGATTTATTAAAAAGAAACACACATGCAGGATATTGACTGAACTGCAGCTTTAAGTCACAGTAGCATGTTTATTGGGGACAATGGCCCCCAATAAACATTGCAATACACAACACAATCAGGCTCTGTGCCCCCAACAACACCTAAACCCCCCTTTTATACATAACCCATAGTAATTTTTTTAGGCACAGGAATGGTACTATAGGCTGGCGGTGGCCCTCGGGTGTTGCCTGCAAGTATCAAGTCTGTGCCCAAAAAAATTATTACAAGACACATAAATACTTTAACATAAATACACCCTCCTACCCACCCCTGTGAGGCATAACCACCATCACCCCCAACACATCGGGAAGCCTACCGTCCGTCCCTTGGGGACAATACACCCTACCCCCAATACCCACATTCAAAACAATACACACACCCGCAAGAAGCATAACAATTATTAAAAAACTATACATAACCCACCCACACCATATAGCAAATATATTGTGGTGTTACTTAACCCCTTAATAACAATAACGGTTAATAAGCGCTAAAGTAATTAATGGGTTAAGCCACCCTTTACCCATTCATTTGTAGAGTGGCTTCATCATTCTCTTTATATATATATACACATATACATATACACACATAAATATATATATATATATATATATATGCAAATATAACTGTATGCTCATCTGCATGTCTTAGGCAGGTCTGCAACCCCGCCTTTCCCCATTATCACCCAGCATACAGCACTTCCACTGCAGCAAGGGATTCTGGGAAATGACATGCAAATGAGCACACAGTGTCACTTTTTGCCTCAATAACCATTTTTAACATGGTTCCCTATAGGCTTAAGCTTGCTGCATGGTCACAGCTTTGAGCACAGCCAGGGTTAAGGTGCATACCCAGAAAACCACCCACAGACAGCTTTTTTTTGTTTTGAAAATTCTTTTATTATGCAGCGAATCTTTACAACAAGATTATAACAGTACATAAATCATTTTCCAAACGAAAAAAAAACGCGACGTTAACAACGGCGCAGTGCATATCCCACACAACTCACATACATTTTTATTAATGGTTTCCCCAAAAGTAAAAAAACTGTGACGAACACGGCGGTGCAGTGCATTTATACGTATGCACCGCACCACAGACATGACATATCATACACACATTATCTCTAACTTTATTGCACAGAAAAACTTTTGGGGCGGGGGAGTAAGGGGG
>WSYH01018938.1:0-10637 GCA_036426205.1 Ascaphus truei
CTGTATTACTGCCATGACGGGTAACACAAGGCTGTATTACTGCACTGAGGGGTAACACAGGGCTGTATTACTGCAGTGAGGGGTAACACCGGGCTATATTACTGCAGTGAGGGGTTACACAGGGCTGTATCACTGCAATGAGGGGTAACACGGGGCTGTATTACTGCAGTGAGGGGTAACACAAGGCTGTATTACTGCCATGACGGGTAACACAAGGCTGTATTACTGCAGTGAGGGGTAACACAGGGCTGGCTGTATTACTGCAGTGAGGGGTAACACAGGGCTGTATTACTGCAGTGAGGGGTAACACAGGGCTGTATTACTGCAGTGAGGGGTAACAGCACAGGTTCAATGTCAGTACAATGTGAATATAAAGACGTGACATCACATAAAATGCTATATGTTTATTTATATATAATAAATATAATTTTTCATATGTAACAGAAACCCCCTCCCTACCTCCCCCCTTAACTCCACCAACCCCCACCCACACAAACACCCCAAACTATACAAACATTATATACACTTATACACACACCTGCACATGGGAACGCAGCAGGGAGAGGTTAACCTCTGTAATGCTGGAATGGCCAGCGACACATTTCACACACGGACGCCCATTACTAACCCCCCAGGAACGTGCTCCTCGGCCTGAAGCTCCGTAATCCTTATACTGCCAGCCGTGCATTACATACACATCTTTTTACACCAACCTGGAGATTTATACTAAGAAACAGCACCACAAAAACAACACCAGATTTATCAAATAAAAGGAATCCCACTGAAGGCAATTGGGGGGTTTCTGTTTATAAATCTGGTGCTGTTCTTCTGCCACCGAGAGACTTTGGTAAATAATCCCCTATGTATGAAGGCAAACGTAGTGCAGTTCTGGGGCAAAATGTTTTTAGCAGCTGTGTCAAAGAAAAAGATCCTGTTTGTTTCAAGGGGGGTTTCTGGGATCCACTGGATCAGGGTTTTCTTAGCCCAGAGCTGCACTTTCCACCCGATACAGGACCCTATAAGTATCCCTTCCTCCCCCATCTGTACCAAATAAAAGATACACGGAGTCTCACACCAGTGGGGCCGTTTCCGGGGCAAACCAGCTCTGGTTTCATCGCTACACACAGAGTGGAAGTAAGGCGGGACGTGGCACATCCCACGGTGACCTGCGCATCTAATGCCTCTTCCCACGCCAGATAACCTCTTTATTACACGCCAATGTACGTGGGGGGGGGTGAGGGGGGTTCCCAGCGCAGTACTGTCACCAGCAGACGTGTTCTCTGTCAGGGGTGACCAACTGACCAACTCCAGCCCTCAAGGGCCACCGACAGGGCAGGTATTCAGGATATCACTGGTTCAGCACAGGTGGCTCAATTAGTGGCTCTGTCTTCGACTACAGCGCCTGTGCTGAAGCAGGGATATCGTGAAAACCTGCCCTGTTGGTGGCCCTTGAAGACTGGAGTTGTTCAGATCTGGTCTATGTGATTCTTTAAATCAGAAATCTCCCGGGACACAGAGGTGGATCACAAAATCTGCCCCACGCACTGTCTGGATCACTTTAGCCGTGACACAATGTAGATCCCATCATATTTTGTTGGGAGGCGCGAGACCCCAATCAGCGTTTAGACACTGATACTTCCGATTGAAAAACTCCAGGCTTTACGGGATGTTAAAATGGCTGCCAATCGTCAATGACAGGTAAAACCTCCTCCCTCCCCCCAGAAAAGCGTCTCTGCAATGCCTCCGATTACAGACTCGTCTGCAGGGGAGATGCCGGCGGCCATTTTCCAGAACCTGGAGGGGGAAGGGGCCTGTGAGAAACGACCAGGGCAGGACCCCTCTGAGAACAAATGTGGGGGTGTTATGCCTGTGACCCCGTCAGACCGGCCTGTAACGCTGAGTACAGAGGCAGTATTTGGACATATCCTGCAGTCCGCTCACAATCCTGCAGGGGGAGCTGCAGAGCTCAGTGACATCAGACGCTTGGTTGGTCGGTAGGACAGCCACTCCCATTCTGACCACATTGCCAGCTCCTGTCTCCATTGGTTGGGCGATCCAGGTAATCCTCTGTGATTGGCTCAGAAAGCCCACTAGACCCGTTTCCATTGGGTGGTGGAAAAAGGCACTGATTGGTTGTTGTACTGCTTCGGGCTTTATGATTGGCCGCGGGTAGATCACTTGGTATCTCTGTCATTCACACTTCAACCATTAACCCCTTCACTGCTCTGCGTGTTTCTTTAGAATTAATGTGATTCCTGGTTATAAAGCGCTGCCGGTATCCGCCGGACGGAATAAAGGAACGCGCTCGCAGCCGGACGGAATAAAGGAGCTCGCAGCCGACGGAAATACAGGACGCGCTCCGCACCGACGGAATAAAGGAACGCGCTCGCAGCCGGACGGAATAAAGGAACGCGCTCGCAGCCGGACGGAATAAAGGAACGCGCTCGCAGCCGGACGGAATAAAGGAACGCTGCTCGCAGCCGGTCTCCGCCGGACGGAATAAAGGAACGCGCTCGCAGCCGGTCTCCGCCGGACGGAATAAAGGAACGCGCTCGCAGCCGGACTCTGCTCTGTGTTTGCTGGTGTTGGAGACACCGAGCCGGTATAGTTCTCCCTTGTTCAGCGCTGTGTATACCAGCGGCCGTCTATCATAAAACATAAGGACGCCGCCATCCCCACTCATATAATCGCCGGTTCTTGAGATATCGTGGGTTAAACGGGTCCTTCGTGGAGGGTAAGTAACTCCTGAAGTGCTCACCGGCTCAGATCAGGAGAGAACCCGCTGCTCACTAACATAACGCCATAATGTTAGCGATATAAGTCTGGGGGAGTATCTCCCACGTCCTGTCCCACGGACTTATAGAGGTCTCGTTCTCCCATCTCTCTCTCACGTCTCTCTCTCCATCAGAGGCGGCCAACTCCAGTCCTCAAGGGCCCCTAACAGGTCAGGTTTTCAGGATATCCCTGCTTCAGCACAGGTAGCTCCAGTGGTTCAGTCTTTGACTGAGTCACCTGTGCTGAAGCAGGGATATCCTGAAACCTGGCATGTTGGTGGCCCCTGAGCACTGCAGTTGGCCGCCCCTGCTGTACATTGGGTCCCCGTCTTGCTCCCCCTGACTCCGTTCTCGCCGCCTTGGCGCAGATCACACGGCGTCTTGGCGTTAGTAGGGCGTTTTCCTCCGCGGCAGTGACCATGACGTCCATCCAGATCCTCATGGCCTCGGGGGTTGGCGCCACCATGCAGAAGAGACGCTCAAATGTCTTTAAGCAGAAGGTCAGCTTGTGGTGGGGGCTCTGGGAATGCAAAGCACGCATGGTCATACTCATCCTGCTCACTGCGCGGCTGCACTCACTGCGCCGCGCGGCTGCACTCACTGCGCCGCGCGGCTGCACTCATGGGCCGCCGGCTGCACTCACTGCGCCGCGCGGCTTCTGCACTCTGCCCGTCTCGCTGCGCCCTCCGCCGGCTCACCTCGCCGCGCTCTTCGCGCAACCCACACTGCGCCGAACTGCACACTCACTGCGCCGCGCTGCACTTTCACTGCGCCGCGCTGCACCTCACTGCGTCGCGCTGCACCACACTGCACTTTCACGTGCGCCGCGCTGCACCTCACTGCGCCGCGCTGCACTTTTCACTGCGCCGCGCTGCGCCGCGCTGCGCCCTCACTGCGCCGCCGCTGCGCCTCGCTCACTTTCACTGCGCGCGCTGCACCTCACTGCGCCGCGCTGCACTTTCACTGCGCCGCGCTGCGCCGCGCCTCACTGTGCCGCGCTGCGCCTCGCTGCACTTTCACTGCGCCGCGCTGCACCTCACTGCGCCGCGCTGCACCTCACTGTGCGCCTGCACGAATAAAGGAAAAATGCAAAGCGGCAGTCAGACGGAACGGAAATAACAGGAACGCGGCTCGCCGCCGGCCGGAAAATAAAGGAACGCTGCTCGAGCAGCGGTCTCAGCGGAGGAATAAAAGGAACGCAGCTCGCCCAGCCCACCCGAAGTCTCAACCGCGAACACGGAATAGAAGGCAACGCATTTGCCCACCCGCTCGCAGCGCTGGACTCTGGGATGAGCATGTGTTTGCTGGTGTTGGGTAGTAACCGAAGCCTATAGGGGGATAGTTAGATCCCCATTGTATTCAGCTGCCCCCAGCCAACCCCTCGCCCCCACCCCTCGCCACCAGATACCACACCACACGATGTAACCCCCCCGGTCGGCGTCCCCATGTCTATCAATTAAAATCATAAGGACGCCGCCATCCCCACTCATATAATCGCCGGTTCTTGATAGATATCGTGGGGTTAATACGGGTCCTTCTAGTGGAGGGTAAGTACTCTCTGAAGTGCTCACCGGCTCAGATCAGGAGAGAACCACGCTGTCAATAACATAACGCCATAATGTAGGATATAAGTCTGGGGGAGTATCTCCCACGTCCTGTCCCACGGACTTATAGAGGTCTTGTTCTCCCTCATCTCTCCTCACGTCTCTCTCTCCACTCAGAGGCGGCCAACTCCATCCTCAAGAGGCCCCTAACAGGTCAGGTTATTCAGGAATCCCTGCTTCAGCACAGGTAGCTCCAGTGGTTCAGTCTTTGACTGAGTCACCTGTGCTGAAGCAGGGGATATCCTGTAAAACCGTGATTTCGGTATGCCAGGGTGCACGGGAGCTGCAGACAAGACCGGAAGGGGTAGAGAGACAATTTTAGAGACGAGAGGTATTGGATGCGAAGCAATCACTAAGGCTACCTCCCGGAGTAGTATAAGTATCGGAGGTAGTTGAAACGAAGTGGATTGGCTTATCACTTTGTTCGCTTAGACTTAACCTCAATGATGGTCCGTTATTCTACCTGGCGCACTTGTGACCGCAAGAATCAACATCGTGGCAATAGGTATGTTATTTATCTTCATGTATTTATTTATTTATTTAGCTTCTAGTGATTAATTGTGGGCAGTGGTAGGGGCGTGATTTATATTTATTGTGGCGTAGCGGGGTGAGGTGAAGGGGGTGTGTGCCCGTGGTGTGAGTTTAGGAGCTTTGCGGGGGGGTTGCGTGTTGCACTTACCCCGTCAGACGCTAGCCGTTAGCTACCGCTTACGGTAGTGAAGGGGTTAAGGGCACCCGCTACCCCCCCGCAAGCCCGAAACACCCACCGTTGGGGCTAATACCCCGCTCACCCCACCCCCACTACGCCACCAATTAAAAAAAAATTCACACACAGCGCAGCACAAGAATAAATAAACTAAATAAATAAATAAAGAAATGAATATAAATAAATAATTTAAAATACATTTTTATTATAGTGTAGATGTGCAGAGGTCTCCGGAGCGACCGCTTTGGTTTTAGGTGTTGGGAACCGCCCTGCTACCCGAATAAAGGGCCCCTTTAGGGTGGTCCGGTTATCTCTCGCTGGTTTACAGTGCGGGGCCAGGCGGCATTGTGACGGGACCTTTAAAAAAATGCTGAGGGATACCGGCCAACCTCATAAAGGGGCTATATTTCGGGGAGCAGGGGGTCCCCGGACCGGAAACCAACGCGGTTCAGCTCCGGAGACCCCTTGCACACTACACTTATGGAAAGAAAAAAATTAAAACTGTATTTTAAATTGTATTTATTATATTCATTTATTATTTATTTTATTTAGATTTATTATTTATGTTTTTGGGCGGCCTGATGTGTGTTAGGGATTTTTTTTAGTTGGGGGCTAGCGGGGTGGTGAAGGGTGGGTATTAGCCGCAACGATGGTTGCTAGGGCTTGTAGGGGGTAGCGGGAGGGGAGGGGTTAACCCTTCATGAGCCATAGTGGTATTACTGCTATGGCCGTGAAGGGGTTGGTTAAGTGCACCCGCAACCCCCCCCCCGCAAGTCCTGAAACTCACACCAAGGGCACTACCTCTTCACCCACCCACTACCCACAATAAGCGGGCACGGTGTTGGGTTTAACCCTTCATTGCTCTTAGCGGCTATCAGACTATGGTAAGTGAGAGAGCATTTCTGTTTTTAATTAATATTGTGCAGGCGCAGGGGCGTCCCCTGAGAATTAATTCGTGCTCAGTGAAACCCCCTGACTCAATGGGTACATATTATTAAAATACAGAAATGCTGTTTCGTTACCATAGATAGCCGCTATAACGTAAGGAACGGAGTGCTTTATTTATATATGTGTTTTATTTCTAACTTCACATGTGCAAGGCGTCTCCGGAGCAGAAACGGTTTTTGTTTTAAGTCCGGGACCCCCTTGCTCCACGAGATAACTTCCATTTAGGGGTCGGTTGCCGATCTCCCTATGCTTTGTTTGCAATTGTCGCGGGTCACGTGATCGGGACCTTTACCATGCAGAGGATACGGCCACCCTCATAAAGGGGGCGGCTGTGACTGGGGCAGCAGGGGGTCCCGGGACTAACCAAAGCCGGTTTCAGCTCCGGAGACACCCTGCACATCTACACTATGAATAATGCTATTTTAAAATAATTTTGTTTAATGTGCCGATGTTTGGCGCCAGAGGATTGAGCTAGTAGGTTCTCGATCTCGCTGCACAAGACACAATCTCGCGCCCGCGCCAGGCCTACAGATCCTTGAATGTGCTATAGTACAGATGTCTGTGTACAGTACGTATGTTAGATGTTATGGTCTCACTGTGCCGCGCTGCACCTCACTGTGCCGCGCTGCACCTCACTGTGCCGCGCTGCACCTCACTGCGCCGCGCTGCACCACACTGCGCCGCGCTGCACCTCACTGCGCCGCGCTGCACCTCACTGCGCCGCGCTGCACCTCACTGTGCCGCGCTGCACTTTCACTGCGCCACGCTGCACTTTCACTGTGCCGCGCTGCGCTGCACCGCGCTGCACCTCACTGCGCCACGCTGCACCTCACTGCGCCGCGCTCTCGCCGCACCCACACTGCGCCGAACTGCACACTCACTGCACCGTGCTGCACCACACTGCGCCGCACCTCACTGCGCCGCGCTGCACTTTCACTGCGTCGCGCTGCACCTCACTGAGCCATGCTGCACCACGCTGCACCTCGCTGCACCTCGCTGCGCCGCGCTGCACCTCGCTGCACCTCGCTGCGCCGCGCTGCACCTCGCTGCGTCGCGCTGCACCTCACTGCGCCGCGCTGCACTTTCTCTCTTTCCCAGGCTCCGGCTCAGCCACGGTTACCTTGAAAGCGCTCCGCAGGTGATCATAATATACTTCCTCAATGGCCTGGAAATAGATCACACCCTTTAGCTTCTGCTCCTCCTTATCTGCAGGGGAGGGAGAGAGGGAGAGTGTGAGTGAGAGAGGGAGAGATAGTGAGAGTGTGAGTGAGAGATAGTGAGTGAGATAGTGAGTAAGAGAGAGAGTAAGAGAGAGAATGAAAGAGAGAGTGAGAGAGAGAGTGAGAGAGTGAGAGAGAGAGTGAGAGAGTGAGAGAGAGAGTGAGAGAGAGAGAGAGTGAGAGAGTGAGAGAGAGAGTGAGAGTGTGTGAGAGAGAGTGAGTGATAGTGCGGATGAGTGAGTGATTGTGGCGAAAATGGGGGTAATCAGAGCATTAATAAAGGCAGTGGGCTCGGCTGGTTACCCCTATTTCGTATTGGGGATGAAGGGGTTAATATTATATGCTGTTCCCCTTTTAAGACTGCTAATTTAGGAACAAATGGTATGCATACATGAAAGCCCCCCGCCCCCCCCCCCAGTTGGGAGATGCCGATGCGTCTAGTAGATGAAAGAATCCAGATTCTTAATGTGTCACTTAATCAGGATGTTTCTGAGTAGCAGATCCTGCTACTCATCCTGGATATTTCACACCTTGGGACCAAACTCCAGACATTGCGTCCCCAGAAATGAGTGGCCCCTTTTTACTTAGCAGTGCTACCAAGCTGCTTACTGAGCATGCTCAGAGTTACCTGAACTGGCTGTAGGATTTGCCCATGTGACATGGCAGGTTCTGATAGGAGGAAGAAAATTCCTTGCCAATGGGATGAGGCTAATGTAACTCTTCACAGGCCCTTGTCCTTAAAAAGGCCTGTACCCCTCATTCCTGTGTTGTTCCTGCTGTTATTCCTGTGTTGTTGCTGTTACCTGATTTCTTCAAGCGGATAAGACCTAAGTATAGCGGCTACGATTCCAGAACGCAAGGGGTTAAAAACATCGCAACAAGGAAACTTGCCCTGCTTCAGGATTTCGTTAGCCCTGGGGATCCAGCAAATCCCAGAGAACCAGAAAGGACTTTGCACATTCACAGAAGGATTGGACTGGGGCTATTTATTTGGCAATTTGCAAATGGACTACATTTTAAAGGACAATCTTCTGGTGCTTGGCACCTTTCTGGACATTATCCTCTGTTTCTCTACCCGTGAGTGTAATTATTAAGTTTATTCTGCAGTTGTCGTGTGTTTGCCTATCAAGGGAATAAATCTCAGTTTATTTTGCTCAACCTGTTCTGCTCAATCAGGACCCACGAAATATAAATGTGTTATTAAGCGCGTCTCCCGTCACAAGCGTTTCAAACTGTCACAGTGATAGGGAGAGTAAGAGAGTAAGACAGTGAGTGAGTGAGAGAGAAAGTCAGTGACAGGGAAACAGAGAAAGGAGAGGGGGGAGAGTGTGTGAGAGACAGGGAGAGAAGAGAATAAAGTGAGAGATAAAAGGAGAGACAGGGAGAGAGAGAGAGACGGGGAGAGAGTACAGAATAAGACTAACTGAGGCAGAGAAAGTGACCAAGAGTATGTGTTAGACTAGAGAAAGAGAAGCAAAGAGAAAGATAAGCTGATTAAAAGTGTAGTGAGAGAGAGAGAGAGAGACACAAAGGATAGTGGCTGTGGGATATGGAAAATAAGACAGATAGATAAGTAAATGTAGGGATAAAACATATACAGAGAGGTACAAATGAATACAGACAGATACCCGAGTAATATGCCAGATACCCGAGTAATATGCCAGGTACCCGAGTAATATGCCAGGTACCCGAGTAATATGCCAGGTACCGGCATTGGTGTTGGACGTAGGCCAATGAGAGGTGTGCGGGGGCGGGCATGGCCTGAGCAGGAGTGACAGGCCCAAGGTCCAATGCGATTGACCCTTGGGACGCAGACATACAGTGATTTCACAAATATATAGTAGATGTGTGATATTAGAATACACATGGGTGCAGTGTGTGTGTGTGTGTGTGCGTGTGTGTGTGTGATATTAGAATATACATGGGTGCAGTGTGTGTGTGTGTGTGTGGTAATGCTGGGTATTACAGGGTTGGTCTCTGGGTATTAGAATATAAACGGGTGTAGTTCTGTGTTATAGGAAGGTGCCCTCGGTATTATAAACTCACAGGCTCCACGGCAGTCTCAGGCGGCAGGACTGGCTGCACCAGTGCTGGTGTAGTGATAGATGCTTCTTCCTTCAGCTGGTTCTGATCCGTTTCTAAGCGTCGGGTCATTTCTTTAGCAGCTCTCTTTTCCTCCTGGGGGAAGACACAGAAAATATATGATATATATGATATATATGATATATATATATATATATATATATATAAAATAGATAGAGAGATGGATCGATAGAATGATAGATAACACCTAATGTTAGAAGTGCATCCTAAAAAACACAAATACCGGTGGTGGGGACCAATATTAGGGTCCTTCTTTGATTAAATAAATGTGTACAGAGGTATCGTAACCTCACAGGTTCCTTCTTCCCGTGTATGAACTTGCCCAGATTCGGCGGGTCTATATTTCTCTTAAACATATGAACATTCGGAAAATAACTTCACTAGAACTTTTCAGCCACAAAGTTTGGCCGAAAACAGCGAATCCCAGCGAAATACTGTAAGACACCTGTAATGGACCGATCGCATTTCCCTGAGCAGAACGAGGACGTGAAATGAGGGGAGAGAAAATATTCCAACAAACCAATGTTAAAATATGCAAATGAGCTTATTTCCCATGAATCCCGGGGTAGCTCACAGGGATCTCTCCACACGCTGGATAGATGAGGGCTTTGGGAGGTACACGTCAATGGGTATCGAGTAATACGCCTCGTTCTCTTTAAAGAAAGGGGTGAACCTCGCACCGTTTCTATATAAAACATTACCGGCTGCTCGGAAGATCTCACCGCGGTTATTGTGGTCCCCGGTAACTAGATACGGTGTCCGTCTTCACGTATCGGCACAGGGAGCATTATAGAGGATACACAGGGACCGAGGGGGGGAAGACTGAGCTGTAACGGCGTCCCAACCCCCGTTATACACACAGTGACCCGCGTACACTTACACAGAGGCGTGCGAGTGTGTGTGTACATATATATATATATATATATATATATATATATATATATATATATATACACACACAGATGTGAGTATGGCAATATATTTTTTCCTGTACGTCTTTTTCCTACTTGTATCATGTGATATTAAATGCACATTGCACCATAATTAGCAATCACCGTAAATGTATATTTTCATGCCAGATCTAATGTGTGTTTAATCTATCAAGAAAGGAGCCAACATTATGTGTGTACAGTATTGTTATATACACACACACACACACACACACACACACACACACACACACACACACACACACACACACACACACACACACACACACACACACACACACACACACACACACACACATACACACACATACACACATACACACACACACACA
>WSYH01018939.1:0-10635 GCA_036426205.1 Ascaphus truei
GTATTGTAGTTCCGGTATTACCTATCTGGGCGTGTATGTGTATATCGTATTATCTCCCTGGGCGTGTGGTGTATACAGGTATTAACTCTCTGGGAAGAAAATAAAGTGCGCAACTACTATGAGTGACGTGATAATTAGTGATTAAATAAAATTACGTGACCTTGAACAGATGTCTGCAGCTGCGATGGAGGGGGGGTCAGGGACCCCTAAGGCTAACAGATAAAAACAGAAAACACACGCACATACCGGAATCACATACACGCCCAAAGGTAATACCTATACACATACATGTTCAGAGAGTATACCTATGCAAACCCCCAGAGATGTAATCGGTATACACTACACTCCAGAGATGTATACCGTATACACTACCGCCTAGAGAGGTAAACCGTATACACATACACGCCAAGAAGTGAAATACAGGTATACACATACACGCCCGAGATGTTAATACGGTATACCCATACCGCCCAGAGAGGTTTACCTGTATACACATCCACACCAGAATGGTATACTTATACACTACAACCCCAGAAGGTATACCACCTTCATACACATGTCAGCACCATAAAACAAAGCCCCACAGACACGTAATCGGGACAAGAAAACCCCCATAGTAACACAACTTCACACCGGCTTCCTTACCCCGCGCATCTCTCATAGTGCATTAAACAATAATTGACATAAACAATAAGGTAGGGTGAGTAATGTGCGTACATCAAAGTGATTAACATCAGTTTGGGATAATGTACCCAACGCCTCAGGAAACCGGAACGAGTGTCCTCACAAGGGTTGGGGCGCTGATATCTCGGATGCAGGATCCTGTTGGTAGAAGGTAAGTAGGAAGCCTCTACGAGTTCTTTCTCCCCAGAGCACGAGTCAAACGTCAGCTACTGTCCCATACAGTGCTTTGCCAAGCGAAGCTCCACACCGTGGATTCTCTCACTCCCCTCCGTGCAGCACTTCCGGGTCGATGACGTCACCGCGGGGAGATCGCTGGTTATGGCGCCGTTCAAACTCGATCGCTCGCGTGTGGGGTGATAGTTAGAGGTAGAGCTCTTGACCAGTCATCCAACGCGTTTCGAAACCCGTGGGTTTCTTCATGATAAAATAAAGTGGTTTCGGATGAATTCTAAATACTACACGATCGTACCTCATTGGCTAAGCTATCTACTCTCATAGCCAATGGGGAAGTAGTAGAGGCGGGTTAAAATCCGGTTTCGCGCGTCACTGGTTGTCAATGGCAACAGAACATATACTAAAAATAAACTTTATTAACAAGACATGTCTAACCACACGCGATTGAAACAAAAACAAAAGGAAACAGTGTTACACATAATAAAAACCATAGTGCACAGTGCATCAGTGGCTGGGCAGACTAGGTGGCTATCCTAAAATGCAATATATCACAAATAAAGTGAGTAAAGAAAATGAAATGATAAAGGCCGATTAGCACTAAAGAGCAGCAAGATGATACACAGAGCCTAAATTCATTAAAAGGGGCATGTCCTGATAAATTGGCTAAAAAGACAAAGAGACAAAATTAAAAATTCATATAAAAATAAAATTGAGTTAAAAGCTTTTTGGGGTATATAAATGGATCATATAAGAATTTAATACAGGGACCAAATGTCTATATCTTCATTTAAACCCCCTGGATACAAGGTGTTTTAATTTGTGTATCCAGAAGGTTTCCTGCCTAGAAGTTCTTTTACTCTGTCACCCCCTCTCCTATTTTTGGGTATATACTTAAACCTTTAAATAGTAGAGAGGAGGGGTCACTGTTGTGGAATTGTGCATAATGTTTAAAAGGCTATTGCTCATAAACCCTATTTTAATGTTTGCGGGAGTGTCCGTATGGCCTTTTCTATGTGGGACGTACCAAACGCCCTTAGAAAGTACGCATTCAAGAACACTTGCGCAACATTAAAATAGGGTTTATGCATAGGTTACACTTGGTTTAGTGAAGCTAAGTTAAAGCTGCAACCAATCAACGCCTTCATGCAATGCATCGCATTAATGGAGCGTAATGTCTGCTACATCTGGTTCCACACATACATATGACTGCATGTTGTATGATGTCTGGTGTTTGACTAACCTGCCCTGTCTGACATGCAAGTCCCGGTACAGTGCAGGCGTGTTAGGCCCAATCCGGGTTTTCCCCAAAAGGGAGCAGCCCCTTGAGTGACAGGCCTATGTAATGCCCAATCCTGGGCTCAGCCCTTAACAGGAGAAGAATATAAAGACTGTTCCTATTGCAAAATATACTCTGCAGTTTATCAGGGGGAGAATGAGAGAGTTTCTTTCGCAGGGACTGCCTTCAGCATCACTGGAGCCTGCGGCAGATGGAGGCATTGACTAAAGAATGAAGGGAACCAGATATCACCCCTAAAGCATGTCCTGTTTCTAACAACATCAGCAGGATATCAGATCTTATGTGAGAACAGGTATGCAGCAGCACTATAGACCTGGTAGCCGGGGGGAATCTCCCAGAGGGGGGGAAAGACCGCTGTATTGGAGCCTGTGAGATCCTCAAAAGGGCAGGCTTTCACAGCAGAGCAGGAGAGATGCCCTATTCACCCATGCACATGTATGTCTGATTTATGTTTAGTGTTCTAGGGAGTGTAGGGGACTGTGGTCTGGGCCATGAAGCCCTGCACTACCCTCTGTACTGTATATGCTGGATGGCATCTTAAGAGGGGCAAGTCGGTCCTCTGTTTGAAGAGCTGCAATACTATGGCGGTCCTCTTAGTGAGGGCCAACCATGGGTGTTTCTAATCTAAGAAGTAGTGTGGGACCGGTACCCCTAGGCTTCCCGTTTAGGGAGCTACGAGCCGTACTTTGCTACCCTAAGAAGAAGAGTGGTGGGATTCTCTGATGCATCTTCAGGGAACTTACTTGTTACCAAAAGAAGGTGGAGTCAGTTCCCTGATGTGACACCAGGGAGACTGTTGCCCATCCAACTACACTATGAAGATGGTGGGGGTAGTTCTTGATGCATCCCGGGGAAACTATTGCCCACCCCCAACTATACTAAGCAGTGTGGAGCGGGCAGGATCTGAGGAGGGGCACCTGATCTGCTGGTGCCGAAACCTCTGTTTGAGGTGCGCAAGCCATGCCCAACACGCCCCCAAATGTGGTTCCCTGAAAAGGGAGCTGCATTCTAGACTTTGCCATACAAAAGGGCGGTTCCCACCGACAAGGAAAAACCACGGTATCTGCAAAGTTTGCAAGTTTCTCTTCTCTGCAAGATTTGTGCAGTGGTCGGTGCGAAAACCGAGGGCCACACACTTTCTCATTGTACCGTTCTCCTCTTTCCACCAGGGGGAGGAGGCACATAATCTGCCCACAATGAAAATGTCATCGCTGAGAGGTGGAGCTGGATGCGAGCACCGCACCCTCAGTTCCCTCATGCAAGCAACTCTTCTGTACTGCAACTTTGCTCACTATACTCATATGAGTTAGTGCAAGTTAACTCATGTAGGGCTACCAAGAGGCTTTCTGGTAGTGGAAAAAATGCAGTGCTTCCTGAAATGCCTTCTGCCCAAACTGCGACTTCCCCGGCGGAGGGCCAGCCTGACAGTAACATGGGGCTGGGGCTCTCTGCACTTGCCAGCGACTGCAAATTATCTCAGTGCTTTTCCTTGCGGACGTCTCCATAGTTTCATCTGATGATGACAGCAGCGGATGGAGATCTGTGGTGATGCCTGGTGGATTATCACCCCAGCGGAGCTGCAGAGGAACCATCTACCTTCAAACGCGCGCGGGGGAGCGAAGTCGATCAGATGACGTCACGGCGACCGACGGTGCGCCCCAAATAGCGGAAAAAGTGCCATACCTGTGGTGGATTCCAGTGAGACGGCAGAGGATGACCTGCACCCGATAGAGAGGACCTAGCGAACCACCAGGGAGCGGAGCGCGGTGAGGATTATCCATCATCTCCAGTGGAGGCATCCGGTGGAAGTTATTGGCTAGTACTTTTTACAACGCGGAGGAGAGGCCCAACACCTCCGGTGCAACCGGATGATCTCCTCCAGTCGGCGCGAACAGAAGACAACGTCATCATTGATGTGACCGCCCGGTTAGGAGATGGACACTGCCGTGCCTGCCTGTGAGTACAGTCTATCTGATTCCAGCCTATAGCAGTACAATTGACTGAGTCAAGTCCAGGGCCGCAAGGTCCTTATAGATATGACAACCAATCAGGTGCACGCTGTGGCAGGCCGGGGTAGGCCTAAAAAACATTGACTCGATATTTGAGAAGCCTAAGCCTTGAACACTGTTACCCATGACCTTCCATGATCTGTTGTGCTCGGCCAAGACTATTATTACCTGGGCCTGTTAAAAACAAGAACATCCCTAAACCCTTCAGGACTGGAGAGACTGGGTGGGCTTTGAGGACTATTCAGATGAGGTAGTGACAGACAAAAGTGTAATTTCGTGTGGGGGGAAATCAAACACCTACATTAAATCTGGGACATCAGGGGTATCATCTAGGTGACTGTGAGACCTTGAGTCGAATTATCTGCAAAGGCTGTACCTGCAGGGAAGGTATTGCAATGGTAAGGACCCAATGTTCCAGGGTTTTGTCCCCTACATTAACGGACCAGGTTCCTACTTATCAGTGGGGACATAGTTGACCACTGGGTGGGATGAAGGGGAGTTCTCGCAGAGGAGACTGCCAAGGCATAAGAAGGAGCGAGAGCAAGAAATCAAGTTGGGAGTTATACAACCCACAGGTTTAGTCCTAAAATTTTAAGAGCAGCCCACTCAGGAGCCCTAATTATGGGTGTTACGGGACAGGCCTGCTGCCGCAAATTAACAAAAACTAGCAGGACCAAAAAGGTTGATAGTCCGCATTATAGACAGTCTCATGGGTTTGCGTTACCCCTATTTCCCCGAACCATCATGGGGAGATTGAGGCTAATAGGGAACAGTGGCTGGAGGATGCCGGTGGGCATATTTGAATTCAATGTCGGTATTCATCTACCGCACGGAAAGCCGGATCACGTACTAACGGGGGTATGGAAAGTAGGCAGAGCTATTCATATGGACAGGGTAAAAGCCCTAGAGCCCCTAAGAGTATATTTGCCCCTATAAGGCAAGAGTATAAAGCCCCTAAGAGTATATTTGCTCACTGTTCATGATCATAACAAGCACACATGTTTAAAAGCTGAAACGTCTCATTACTATATTGGGGGTAAAAGATTCTCCATGTTGGGGAGGTATTTGTTAGGCCTCATCACTGTTATAAAGGTATGCGTGTATGCGATCTACTGCATATTGCTGTGTTCAAATGTAACATCAACTTTGCATGTGTTATTGGTTATGACCATTGTTGTGCTATTTTTCAGGTATTCCAAGCTGAAGGATGGTACATCTAATTCGGTTCTAAGCAGGACGTTGGATTTTCCCCCATAGGGGAGATGTTAGCCATATCTGGTCTTGGCTACTACCTACCCTGCCGACATGTAAGTCCTGGTACAGTGCAGGCAGTGTTAGGCCCATCCGGGATTCCCCAGCAGTGAGCAGCACCTTGAATAACAAGGGGAGGGGGACAAGGCCTGTGTTCTGCCCAATCCTGGGCTCAGACCTTGAACCTTAAGTGGCTGCACTTCCTAATTTTATTAGTTGTCTCTCCCCTTTGAGAGAGACTGGTCTCACAGAAAGAGGTGTGCAGGGCTCTGTCATCTACTATCCCTCCCTCAGGGCTGTGGGAGTGAGAACCATACCCTCTGCTCCATCAGGGAGTAGGGAAGAGCTAGAACACACCTCTGGGCCCATGACTGGGTGTTGAGTCCAGGGACCATTCTAAGGCTGGAGACCAGTGTTATAGTATGCAGTGGATATCTGTATAGTACTCTATAATGGAGAAAATAAAGACTGTTACTGTTGCAAAATATACTTCTGTCTTAGTTTTGCAGTCTATCAGGGGGAGTATGAGAGAGTTCTTTTGAAGCCTCACTGGAGCCTGCGACAGATGGAGGGTGGGACTAAAGAATGAAGGGGAACCAGCTATCACCTAAAGCATGTCCTGTTTCCCCAACAACATCAGTGGAATCTCAGATTTTGTGAGCACAGGTATGCAGCAGCACAATAAACCTGATAGCAAGACAAAAACAAATGTACTATCTATATCTATCTCAATGTCTGTTGTTACGCGGTGCTGCCCGCAGACCAGACCCGTCCCCTGTGTGATGGGGACGTAGGGATACACGCACCCGCAGCAAAGGGAGCGCGTCCGGAGTGTGGTGTGTTAGTGTTGCCGGCCAGGTATAGTAAGGAAGACAATACTGCCGGTACCGGTAGTAGAGGAGGAGTAGTTATTGCCGTTGCCAAAGATCAGGGATTGGAGAGGTGCGGATGGTCGAAAGGTATAAGCCGTGTTTACAGGGATGCAGAAGTCACGAAGTCCAAGTAGAGCCGAAGTCGAGAGCCAGAGGGGGTAGTCGTCCAATCCACAGTCAATACCTGAGGAGTCACTGAGAGAGTAGTCAAAGCTTCCATACAGACTATGTCGAGCGACGAGGTGATGGGAAGCACAGGCATAATAAGCCATTGACATCAGTGACGCGCGAAACCGGGACTTTTTACCCGCCTCTACTACTTCCCCATTGGCTGTAGTGTGATAGCTTAGCCAATGAGGTACGATCGTGTAGTATTTAGAATCATCCGAACCACTATTTTATTCCTGATGAAGAAACCCACGGGTTTCGAAACGCGTTGGATGATGGTCAAGAACTCTACCTTTAACCACTACCACACACGCGAGCTGATCGAGTTTGAACGGCGCCATTACCAGCCATCTCCCCCGCGTGACGTCATTGACCCGGAAGTGCTTTGCACCGGAGGGGAGTGAGAGAACCAGCCGGTGTGGAGTTCGCTCTGGCAAAGACTGTATGGACAGAGCGACGTTGACTCTGCTCTGGGGAAAAAGAATTAGAGGCTTCCTACTTACTTTCTACACAGGATCCTGCACCGAGTATCAGCGCCCAAAACCCTTGTGAGGACACTTGTTCCGGTTTCCTGAGGCGTTGGGTAACATTATCCCAACTGTTATGATTAATTATTTGATGTATAATTACTCACCCTACCTTATTGTTATGTCAATATATTGTTTAATGCACTATGAGCGTTGTGCGCTGTGTCTTTTCTGTTTTTATCTGTTAGCTTAGGGGGTCCCTGAGCCCCCCCCTCCATCGCAGCTGCAGACGCTCTTCAAGGTCACGTAATTTTATTTAATCACTAATTATCACGTCACTCAATTAGTATGTTGCGCACTTTATTTCTTTTCACTTCTGCTCTGTTTGTGTGCTGCTGCACTCACATTTTATTTTACACACCTTTAGTGTGGTTTAATATTTACCCGACCATGGTTTGGAGCCTGGTAGATTGCCGGAAAAAACGTGATGAACACTGACTCACTGTTTTCTGAGGAACGTACTATAGTTCCTGACAAGGGAAATGTAAGGGATCTATTGAAAAGAATTTTAAAGTATAGAGCAATTACTCCTTACCGAAGGAAAAATCCACCTTGAAAAAAGAACTATTCAAAAATATGTGGAGTGTGATAGAGTCCCTAGGGGCCTGCGTTTTGCAAATCACCCACCTTCGGTAAGGAATGACATTTTTTAAAAGAGTGGAATAGGATCTTGGATGACTGTTCTATATCACTAATGAAACTCATTATTTGAAAGAACAAAACATAAAAATGATGGATAAGAGATTTCAGATGTTAAAGTGTTGGAGCCCCTAGTAATTGAATATGATTGCTGGAGCTCGAACACGACCTCCGCATGAAACTTGAACATGCGGAGGAAGAAATCATGAAAAAGAAACATGAAAAGTTTTTTAGAGACAAAGCCGATTACGATAATAACGCAAAGGAATTGGGCAAAGACCTGATAGAGCAGGTGTTTTAAAATAACCAAAAGGAGGGGGTTAAGAGACTCCTCCCAATCCTAAAAGAACTAATGGCAGCAAAGAAATTTTACACCTTTCCCTAATCAAAAGGTGGGAAAATTGAATGAAGAGAGGGGATACCCAAGTATATGGAGATAGAAGGGGTTTTACCCCAAATAATGGACCCCCCCCCCCCAGACAGGAGGGACAATTTAGAAACCCTAATTAAAGGGAAAAACTACATTCCAAATTTTGATATGGGCAAAGAGAATATGGTAATTAGATTCGAATTTTAACAGAGAGTTTTAAACCAAGTGCTAGGCAGAGATCACCGGCCCAATCCTCTCCCTCGGGTTTTTTAGACTCAGTCAAAAAAAGGCACATAGACCGCTGAGGAGGGAGAGGGTCAGGGTGCAACAAAAACCAGAGATAAAAGAAAGGAGGAAAAGGGTCCTGTCAGGAGAGGAACAAGAGGGGGGGCCAGATCTCAAGAAAAGAATTGCGAGATGTTAAAAACTACATCTCCAAAGGGATCTTTAATCTGTCAGTCATTCGTACGGATGACAGAAAAAGGTTTTTGACAGAGGGCTCCACTTTCTCCCTGTCCTGTGGCCCTAATGCTTTCCATAACGGACCTTCAGAAGTTTGTTAGGAATCTACTCTGAAGAGGCATTTATTAAATCAGATATAGAAAATACTCCATCAATAAGATACTGACACTATACTGCTGAATCAATTCAGCTGAGAATAGGAACGATGATTTAACCTGCACACACACTCACTTTAGAGGAAGTCAAATTTTACCCTGCACACTCAAAGGTCATCACATAGAGACATTTTTTAACATGGTCAACAAAGATTTTAATTTATTAACCAATAATTACAAGTAGTGTATTAGACTAATGAACAAAAACGAAGCATTGGCTCTAAAACTCCTAAAAGAAAAAAAAAAACTTGATTATCAGGCAAGACAAGGGGGGGGTGTCGTGTTACAAGATAGGAAGACTATGAGGGGGAAGCCCTCAGACTCCTAAACGACACCACCTCTATAAAAGATTGAAAAGGGACCCCACGGGAATTCTGGTTTACTAAAAAATCTTTTGATGAAGCCCTCACAATATGTAATGAAAAGAAAAGAGAATAGATTTTTTTACTGTAGCTGTCCAAAAATTGCCTTTTTTATCATCTCCCAAAAACTCAAAAAGTATGACAACCCGCCAGGCAGACCGATATTTCGGGAATAGAGAGCCTTACATCTAACCTATCCCATATGTGGACTATTCCTCAACCTTTTGTAAAAACTCCCTTCTACTTGAGAGATTCAACATCAGTGTTGAATCTGATGGAAGGTTTTGTGTGGAAAGACTCCTACAGGTGGCTCACCTGCGATGTGCAGGCTGTATACTAACATCCCACATGAGGAGGGTCTTAATGCCGTTCAATCCTTTTTATTGAATGATGTCACCTACATCCCCTCAATAGCCAATTGTTGATTCTATCAGTAAATCCTGAACATAATTATTTTATGTTCTTGATGAATTTTTACAGGTTTGCGGAACTGCAATGGGACGAGATTTGCCCCAGTTTCGCAAACCTGTAATGGGAAGATGGGAAGAGGAATACATTTATAAAAACAACCCTTTCAAGGCAATATATGTTGTGGCGTCGGTTCATAGATGCATCCTGTGCCATAGGGACGGCGACCAGTGTCAATTGGCCAATTCCTAAAGTACTAAATAACAATAACAAAAACCTCACTTTTACACATGTAGCATGAGACAGAAGTACACTTCCTGACTCAATCTTATCGTCAGCAGAGGGGATGTGGTAACAAAAAACCACTTCAAGGGGTTGATTGCAACAACCTCCTTGTTGCACAAGCAACCACAAAAAAACTGGATATCAAAATCCCCAGGGCCAATATTATAGGTTGAAGAAGAACTGTAGTACGGAAGTGACTTTGAGGAACAGGCGAAAAATTGACCTTAAGATTTTAGAGAGGGATAGTCTAGAGAAACTAATAAAGATCTGGAGAAAATAAGAAAACTTGATAGAAAACATGTTATTAACAAAACATAAAAAAAGAAAACCCCCAGGAAATGAGGGTAAATGAACGTTTCTTTTTCACTAATTTTAATTCAATGACGGGGCAATTGAGAAAATATAAGAAAACATTGGCTATTTACAAGATTTGCTGCTGGGTGCTCACCTCTCGGAATTCCCAAAATTATTACAGAAGAGCAAAAAATCTAAAAAATACACTATCCCAAGTGATATAAAACTAACGAACACCTAGTGTGGATAGAAAATGGTTAAGACTAAACCATTGGGAATTTCAAGTGTGGGTAGTGTCAGTTTGCAAACATTTGCCACCGAAGAAAAACTTTTAAATGTACAAATGGAGAAGTACACATATTAATGATTTTATATATGCAATACTGACCATGTGGTTTATTTATGGAGTGTCCGTGTGGCCTTTTCTATGTGGGCGTACCAAACGCCCTTTGAAAGTCGCATTCAAGACACCTGCGCAACATTAAAATAGGGTTATGAGCATAGCTCTCAAACATTATGCACAATTCCACAAGTGACCCCTCCTCTCTACTATTTAAAGGTATTAAGTTATACCAAAAATAGGAGAGGGGGTGACAGAGTAAAAGAACTTTCAGGCAGAGGAAACCTTCTGGATACACCAATAAACACTTGTTCGGGGGTTTAAATGAAGATATAGAC
>WSYH01018940.1:0-10635 GCA_036426205.1 Ascaphus truei
ACCTGATTTAGATAGATTTAGCTGTTTCCAACAGATTGAAATATCAAGGCTATTTGACCAAAGAATCCCCAAAGGGCGAATTTGTGAATTAAACAACTGTCCTATAAATGATTATAAACTGGAATATATAACAACATAATAATAAATCACATCAAAAACAATTAATATAAAAAATAAAACATAAAGATAGATAAAAAAAATATATATGAAAAATAAAAATTATATTGAAACCAGATGACAACTTAAAGTCCACAAATGTTCTTAGTCCACTGGAGATTTGCAGCCCGATTGTAAGGATCACCAAATCCCAAAGATATCTGCAAAAAAACAAAAGAAAAACAGGCGCACTCTTAGTGTAATAAAGTATAAAAAGGTTTTTATATAGTTGTAAAATATAAAAAACGCACTCACAAACAGAGTAAAATTAAAAGCATGTATGAGATATATACTCAAACGCCTTGGAATTGCAGGGGATCCACGCCAGAACGTCCCGTTGGTGCCACCTCTGGTGTGTCCGTTGATACAGCAGAATGTATTGGAGTTTCAGGAACCAGGTGATGTTAGAATCAGCGTCTCGGTCAGAGACTCCCTCCGGGTACACCTCCTTCAGCTTACTCTGCTCACCAGCAGGCAACCGCAATACCGGAACTACGGCAGTACCAACCAAATTAGCAACAGCCTCAGAATACTCTCTCCGTTCGTGATACAATAAAGTCAGCCACAAACTTGCCACTTTGGGAAACGCCCTACGCGTTTCGTCACTAAGGACTTCGTCAGGGGTTAAATTCATTGATCAAAGGGATGTCCTTTATATCCATTCAGTTGTTGTGATTGGCCAGTGTGAATGGTGGGCGGGTGTATTCACTTCCACAAAATTAACACTATTTCATTGCTGGACAATATTATCATTGTACTCATTGAACACTAGAGCCTATTGCAAACATTTTAAACATATTCTAGACAGTAGATAGAGATAAACAGTTACAATGTGAACAATATATAAATGATAAATATTTGAAAAATAAAAATAAATTGACAATACAAAATATATTAATAATAAAAAATATATATATAAATAGAGACAAGGATGAGAATATATATATATAGATATGTAATTCTGGCAATTGAACAAAAAATAGAACAACACACAAGCATGATGAAGGTAGACATAACCTAGAAAAAAGGGGGGTGAGAGAGGAATGAATAGGAAGGGGGGAAGGGGGAGGGGAAAAGGGAAGGATGTGGAACGGGGAGGAGAAATGGGGAAAAGGGAAGACAGAAAAAACCTCAGGACTGACGGGGGGCCACAATCCCCCAATAGTATAATGATATACATATGAACTTGTATGGTCTATACTTATGAATATATAAATTTGGATATATTTATAAAGTTCATATGTATATAATTATACTATTGGGGGATTGTGGCCCACGTCAGTCCTGAGGTTTTTTCTGTCCCTGATTCTGCTCTCTTCGGTCTATGATGATTTTGATGGTTACTAATGATATATTGTAATTGTATTCCCTTGTTATTCCTCCTTCTTTATTATTCCTTTCATTTTTATTTTTTATTTTTTCCATTCCCTTTCCTATCATATCCCTTTTTATTTTCCTCCCTAATCTTCCCTTTCCCCATTTATCCTCCCCGTTCCACATCCTTCCCTTTTCCCCTCCCCCTTCCTCCCCCCCTTCCTATTCATTCCTCGCTCCCCCCCTCCACCTTGCCTTGCCTTCTCTTTCCTTCCCCCATTCCCCCCCTTTTTTTTCTAGGTTATGTCTACCTTCATCATGCTTGTGTGTTGTTCTAATTTTTGTTCAATTGCCAGAATTACATATCTATATATATATATATATATATATATATATATATTCTCATCCTTGTCTCTATTTAAAAATATATTTTTTATTATTAATATATTATGTATTGTCAATTTATTTTTCAAATATTTATCATTTATATATTGATCACATTGTTACTGTTTACCCCTATCTACTGTCTATAATATGTTTAAAATGTTTGCAATAGGCTCTAGTGTTCAATGAGTACCAATGATAATATTGTCCAGCAATGAAATAGGGTTAATTTTTTGGAAGTGAATATACCCGCCCACCATTCACACTAGCCAATCACAACAACTGAATGGATATAAAGGACATCCCTTTGACCAATGAATTTACCCTTGACGAAGTCCTTAGTGACGAAACGCTTAGGGCGTTTCCCAAAGTGGCGAGTTTGTGGCTGACTTTATTGTATCACGAACGGAGAGAGTATTCTGAGGCTGTTGCTAATTTGGTTGGTACTGCCGTAGTTCCGGTATTGCGGTTGCCTGCTGGTGAGCAGAGTAAGCTGAAGGAGGTGTACCCGGAGGGAGTCTCTGACCGAGACGCTGATTCTAACATCACCTGGTTCTTAAAACTCCAATACATTCTGCTGTATCAACGGACACACCAGAGGTGGCACCAATGGGACGTTCTGGCGTGGATCCCCTGCAAGTCCAAGGCGTTTGAGTATATATCTCATACATGCTTTTAATTTTACTCTGTTTGTGAGTGCTTTTTTTATATTTTACAACTCTACAAACACCTTTTTATACTTTATTACACTAGGAGTGCGCTTGTTTTTGTTTTGTTTTTTGCATATATATATATATATACAGTGGCGGCCGAGCTGACTCTAATGCGGCCGCCACCGCAGTTTTAAAATAGCGCGGGCGTCGAGTGGGCTGTCACGGGCTGAAACCGGGCCCGTTTTCCCGCGCCTCGGGCACTTTCAATAGTAAGCGCCATTAGCGCTTATCTATTGAAGCGGCCGCCGCGCAGGAAACTCCGTTTTAAAATGGAGAACGGACCCGCGGCTAGCCCGCTATGATCCCGGCCAGCTCCCGGCAAGCGTTAGACTCAGCTTAGCCGGGACAGTATATATAGAAACATCTTTATATTATAATATTATATATATATATATATATATATATATATATATATATATATATATATATATATATATATCACGAATTACCCTTACACAACCAAGTTCAAAACCAATCTCTTTTAATGGTAGATCAAACTCACGATACAACATGCCATGACATTCCGGTATGCAGGTACACATTATATAAACACGCAGGCGGACGGCAACATCACTTGCGCCTCGGCGGACGCCAACAATAACTTGCCGCCCGGCGGACGCCAACAACAACTTCCCCAATCCTGCCACCGGGTGATCCCACCCGTGTCCAAATTATGCTACTAGTTCCTTGCGCTACAACGCCTTATGTGTGTGTATGGGTGACTGCGCAGCCACTATGTCTCGGGTGAATGAGAGTTACAGTTGGTGCACTTAATGAAATACCTGCCAAGCACTCCGGTGCTCGGAACTGCCACGATCTTCGAAAAGGGTCTCTGAGTAGACAACGCTCTTTCCCTCGCCAGGGTCCAGGGCGCTCCTTCTCAGACTCTGGCAACTCCAAGGGGGTCTGAGCCCCGATCTCCCTCTCGACAGAATAGTCCCGGACAATAGTAACAGTTCAGGGGTAAGACCCTTACTAGGCGGTCCCTAGCTCAGCTTGTCTCTAAGGTGACTCAGGGCTAGCTGGGCCTGGGGCACCTGGTCTGCACCTGGGGGTACAACCTCCCCGCGCAGTATCTCCGTCTCCTCGTCTCTCCACAAAGCTCTCTCTCCACGTGCGTGCAACCACTGCCTATATCTCTGGCAACTCCTCCGCCCATAGGCTAAACGCTCTCACCTGACCCTCCCCGTAGGGCTGCTGGGCAAACTGGGGGGGCTAGATAGCAGGTCCATTTTGTCATTCAGTTTCTTTAGCAGGTTACTACTCACTCCCGCCTCCATGGATGCGCTGGATCCCGGGTTACTGGACAGGGAGCGGTAGCTACCGACCTCACTCTCAGCATAGTGGATTAACAGGAGGGTGGGGTCGTCCTCATCCAACGGACATACGAAGGGATCTCGGAGGGGGTAAACGAAAGGACTACCGCCGGGGCGGTGCATCGGACAAGACCAGGGATTGCGGAACGGCAGGTTTGAGCGCCAACAGGTTACGCCGACAGTCTACAAGTAAGGTATTCCACTTGGAGTCGTGGTCTATCATTATATCTACCAGGCGAGCTTTGGCAAAACCCGGGAGTTGTCATAAGGCCGTCTGTAAAGTCTCTAAGGGCAAGGCCATGGGCACTCTGGCCAGCGCTACGGCGCGACGAGTAGGCATACGTACTTGATGGGCCAAGTCTCGTATCTCGTGACGGGTGGGCAAAGCCATGGTGATCACAGTAACAGTTCGGGGGTAAGACCCTTACTAAGGCGGTCCCTAGCTCAGCTTGTCTCTAAGGTGACTCAGGTCTAGCTGGGCCTGGGGCACCTGGCCTGCGCCTGAGGGTACAACCTCCCCGCGCAGTATCTCCGTCTCCTCGTCTCTCCACAAAGCTCTCTCTCCACGTGCGCGCAACCACTGCCTATATCTCTGGCAAATCCTCTGCCCATAGGCTAAACGCTCTCACCTGACCCTCCCCGTAGGGCTTCTGGGTCAAGGGACTGCTCCTCTCCCGCCAAATGTACTCTCCTCCTTCGCAGGCTTTTGCAACTACTCTTTGCAAGCGCAACCTCCCATTCCTCAGGGTGAATCAGGGGTCACGGCTACATCCTCCCCCCTGTGGATTCCAACGGCCCTGCTTGGAAAACGACAACAACACAGCCATTTATATAATGAAAAACATTAATACATTGGTTCCTCTATCAACTTGTACATTTCACTGAACATGATAATCACTGAGCCCACTGCTGAGACTCATAATGGGGTGCCCCGACTGATCATAAGCCAACCTCGTGGGAGGTTGGCCAGCTCTTTGGCTTCTGCGAATTTGCTCTTCCGCTACATCCTTGGGGGAGTAGCAATTCTCATCGGGTGTTTCCATCTCGGCCCTTGAGGGGCGGGGTAGGTCTGTAAAGTCTCTTTGTGGCACAAAGCACGGGCTCTGGGGATCTAGTGGCGGACTCACTGGAGTCAGTGTCTCTGTCATGGGGCCAAGGGGCACTTTGCCCGTAGCTCCTTCGGGAGATGCCCTCGCGGCCAGAAGGCCCCTTTGAGAGGTTCTTTGCTGTGAATATTCCAGACTTTCATGTCCTGATGACAGTTCCCCACTCAGGGGAGATGTAGGCCACTCTAAAACTCCTTCTTCTATTTGGGGAATGGGGAGCAGATGATTTCGATGGCACGCCTTTATCCGACCCTCCGAGTCTTTTATCCGGTAGACTGGAAGGCCAGGCATTTGAGAAACCACTTCGTACACCCCTTCTCGCCAACGGTCAGCCAACTTATGCTTTCCCGGTACTCCCAGGTTGCGGAGCAGTACGGTATCGCCAGTTTTAATGTCTCTATGTTTAACTTTGTGATCATAGCGCCTTTTATTCCCGACATTCAATTTTTCGGTGGATCTCTCGGCTTGCCCATAGGCCTTCTGCAGATTCTCTTGCAATCTTTGTACGTAGCGAAAATGGTTGGAATTGGGCACCCAATCGGTGGAGACTCTTAACTGTATATCCACTGGCAGACAGGCTTCACGGCCAAACATAAGAAAGTAGGGGCAGAACCCGGTAGATTCGTGTCGGGTGCAATTATAAGCATGGACTAGAGTTTCCACATGGCGACTCCACTTACTCTTCTCGACACCTGTAAGCGTGCCCAGCATGTCCAGCAGAGTGCGATTGAAACGTTCAGGCAAAGCATCCCCTTCCGGGTGGTAAGGAGTAGTACGGGACTTTTTAATATGCAAGAGGTTCAGCAATTCTTTTATTAGTCTACTTTCAAAGTCCCATCCCTGGTCGGAGTGCAGACGTTGAGGTAGCCCATAATGCATGAAATATTTCTCCCAGAGGACCTTAGCCACCGTAATAGCTTTTTGATCCTTGGTCGGAAAGGCCTGGGCGTAGCGGGTATAATGATCAGTGATGACCAGCACGTTCCCTATACCATGGGTGTCAGGCTCGATGCACAAGAAGTCCATGCAGACTAAATCCATAGGTCCCGTACTCTTTAGATGACCCATGGGGGCAGCTCAGGTGGGCAGAGTCTTGCGTTGGATACACTGCACACACCTACGACAGTGATGCTCTACGGATTCTCTCATTTTAGGCCAGAACAATATATCTCTTACTAGTCCGAAAGTCTTGTCCACCCCCAGATGTCCGTGTTCATCATGGAGAGCTTTCAACACTAAGTATTGTAGTCGTTTTGGCAACACTAGTTGGCGGCGATCCGGGTGGTCATGATACTTCACCTCTCGGTATAACAGCCGATCCTGGATTTCAAATTTGTCTGCCTCCCGCATTAGTATACCTCCGATATCCCCTGGAGTCTGGCGAAGCAAGCCCGTCGCTTTTGTCGAATGGCATCCCGGATAGTTCCTGCGATTGGATCTTGTTCTTGATAACGTACCATGTTTTCCCAAGCAATGATCTGATCGGGGGTAACATGCATCCCACTCGGGTCCCGATAGGCTGCAGGTATAGCGGTGGGAGTGCACCATAGGGAGTCAGCCACCCGTAATTCCGAAAAGGCTACTTGCTCATCTATGATGTGAAGTTGTAATTGAAAAGCGCGGCCAACCAGCTATGTCCGGTCGTATCCAGTTTGGCTGAGGTCATGATGTAGGTTAGAGGATTATTGTCGGTGCGTACTTCGAACGACACCCCATACAGATAGTCCCGAAGTTTATCCACTATGGCCCACTTAAGGGCCAAGAATTCGAGCTTATGTACCGGATAGTTCTGTTCACTGGTGGTGAGACTGCGGCTGATGTACGCTACGGGTCGCAACCCCTCGGGATATTTTTGATGCAACACAGCTCCTAAGCCACTCAGGCTGGCGTCCACGGGCAGGATGTAGGGTTGGTCGGGATTGGCGTAGGCCAAGACCGGAGCAGCAGTCAGGCTCTGCTTCAGGTCGTGGAAGGCTTGGTCACACTCGGGGGTCCATTTATCCCCGAAGGGCTGTTTGGCAGAGTGGGTCTTCTAGCCCGTTTCAGACAGGTATATGCGGAGCAGACTGTTGAGGGCTTTGGCCCTTCGTGAATACCCCTCCACAAATCGCTGATAGTAGCCGCAGAAACCAGGAACGAGCGTAGCTCCCCCACATTCTCGGGACGAGGCCAGTTAACGACAGCTTCTATCTTAGCGGGATCAGTGGCGATCCCGGCGGCGGACACTATGTGCCCTACATACGTTACTGAGGTCCGACAGAACCGACATTTGTCCAGAGAGAGTTTGAGGCCTTCTGCGGACAGCCTATCCAGTACCTTCAAGAGACGATTCTCATGCTCCTCCAAAGTTTTCCCGAAGACTATGATGTCATCTAGGTACACCAGGCATTCTCGGGGGTTGAGGTCACCCAACGTTTTCTCCATTAATCGCTGGAAGGTGGCGGGCGCTCCGCATATGCCTTGGGGCATGCGAGTGAACTGATAAAACCCAAGGGGGCAGACGAAGGCTGTCTTTTCTTGATCCTCTGGGCTCATCGGGACTTGATAGTATCTAGACGAAGGTCCAGTATGTTGAACCACTGGCTCTGTGTAGGGCATCTAGGACTTCTTCTATACGAGGGAGGTTATACTGATCCGGTACCGTGCGATTGTTCCATTTTTCTTTCTTACCACCACTATAGGGGAGGCGTAGGGGCTTCAGGACTCAGTGACAATCCCCGCGGCCTCCATGTCATGGATAGCGGCTCTCACATCCTCCACATCCCGGGGAGCAAGTCGGCGCGAACGTTCTCTGAAAGGCTTCTCATCCATCATGCGAATGGTGTGCTGGGCGTTGCGGCTACACCCCACATCCATCTCCTCGGTAGAGAATACGGAGCATCTTTTTTCTAGTTGCGCCCGTAACCGGTCCTTCCAGGTTCCAGGCAATTCGGCCGAGCCGAAATCGAAGTCCAGGGCCGTCCCTGTTTCTTTCACTCGGGTCGTTTTGCTTGCACGGCTTCTTCCACTGAACTAACAGGATAGATTCTTCCTATCTGTTGGCCCACATCGATGACCAGGGAGAAGGGTGATAGATTCTGCACCATCACATTAATCCATCTAGGAATGGTGCCCCGCCAATAGCGGAATTCGGGTACGAGCCGATACCCTCGCCTCACATCTTCTCCGGGAGTACTCTCGAGTGAGAATTGTTGGTCTTCGGCTAGACGCTCTGCATAAGCACACCAAGCAGAAATTCTTTGCGTTTCTCCGGGAAAAAGCTTTGTCCACCCCTTTCGCCCACAGAACAATAGTCCGTAGTCATCTGGAGGAGAGGAAGGCTGGGCTGGGTCGGATTGAACCAATTGTAGCAGTACACTGGACATGGGGAGCTCTTTAGTTTCATGTAGATAGGCCCGGATGACCGCTTGTACAATATCGGCATTGGTGCCGAAAATAATAGGGTACTTGGGGGTGTCTCGGGGGTTCTGGACACACCAAGGCATCCACCTTCATGGGGTGAGACTTTCCCGTGTTGAGCTGTTGTATTTCCAGATCCACGGTCACTAACCCGTCGATGGGGTAGTGTCACATCCGCAGCTACTCCGGTCACAGACCGCCCCGCTGACGCGTCACACGGCGTTCCTATGCGCACACGCACGGCTAGGGCAGTACACTCACGCTCAGTGAGAAGCTGCCAGCACCTCCCACTGGGAGGGAACTCGGCCGTACACCCGCGTGACGTCACGGCTCCGCGACGCGCATCGCGCACGCGCGCGGGTTGCTCGGCAACCAAGGCAATCACCAGGAAAGCATGACCTGCAGGCTGTTTCTAATTACTGCTGCTCGGACACCATTGGAGGACCGGATCACACCCTTGCAATGTAATTGGATCCTCCCTGCATATATACCTGCTCCTGTCTGGCATTCCTTGCTGAGCATAAACTCCTGTTTATGCATTGTGCTCACCGCTGCTGTTTTGTGTTGCTTGAACTTTGCTTGGCCTGACCTGTCTGTTTCCTGATACTTTAACCTGGCTGTTCTTTGGACTCCTACCTTCTCCAGCACTTTGAACCCGGCTTCGCTCTCGACCATTCTACCTTCTATTACCCTGGACCTTGGCTATGGAAATCTACTATCCTCTACTCTCCAATACCGGATCACGGCAAGTACCCTGACTACCCTGACCTCTCCAACCCTACGACGCGGTACGACTTGGACTACGCATTCCGGACAGGACTGCGTGGTTGTGGGTCGGTGCCTTTCTATCCCCACCTCAGCCCCGCGGTCTTCCGTCCTGTTTGTGGTGAGCGCAGCGTGACAGGTAGTCGTCGTTGCTCAGCCCGTGTACCTTGATGTGGTCCGCCGGTCGCAGCGGACGCTTCTGAAGATGACGATCATAGAACCCTCGGTATATGATGGTGACTTGGGATCTGGTGTCTAGTAGTGCAGAAGAGTAGATTCCATCCACTAAAACTCGGATCAGCGCTACCGGTCCCGCTCGATTCCCATCTTCTACCGATTCGGCCCCTCCGGATGGGGTGCCGTCTGTATCTGCATCCGTTGCATACACCCCGCAGACCATACCCAGGGACGGGAACTTTGGGCGTGAGGGGCTCCGGGATCGAGAAGTGCCCAGGCGGCAATCGTGGGATAGATGTCCCCGCTTCCCGCACCTGTAGCAGGACATATCTCTGGGGATAGCCCGGCGATCCGGCGGAGGGGACGACCGTCCCGCGAAAGGCGATTTCTCGGAACCAAGCTGGTCCGGTGGTTCCTCTTTCGTCTCTGTACTTCCTCTGGATTTAGCGCCACCGCTAACTTTCGGTCTCTGAGGAGAGTGTAGCATTAGATGCGTCTCGTGTTCCTTCACCTGTTGCAGTAGTTGGATGAACGAAGGGGGGGGGGGCCCAGAGTGAGGTGATCACGAATCATGCTGGCTATTGTGTAAGAAGGACTGGATCCGTGGAGGTACTGCTTCCGGAGATACTCATTCATCTGGGAGGGTAGTACATATTTACATGCAGCAGCGGTCCGAGAGATATTTGCATACAGTGCATATAGGTGGATAGCTCTACCCCATCCTTCTGGTTTACGGCATAATACTTGGCCCACAAGGCCCCATCATCCTATTTCGTGCTATAGGCTTCAGCCAGGAACTCTATCATCAAGCGAGAGGTTAGATCGGGGTACTGTTCGCTGTGTATTCCGATCAGAGTGGCAGCCTGGGGCGCGATGAGTATGCGTGCGTACTTGACGGGCCCAGTCTCGTATCTCGTGATGGGTGGGCAAAGCTATGGTGATCACAATTTAAGTTCGAGGGGCACCCCAGGTCTGAAATCTTAGCAGCGCCTCCAAATGTAACCGTGCTTCCTATTACTGGCAAGCTGTTACTATGTGCTGTGATACCTGCTGGCTCACAGGGCCTAAGCCTCTGCTACAGAGAGCCTGGGGTGCGTACAATATATATGTCAGGTGCAGCGCCTCCACCTGCAACAGATCCCGCCAAAGGGGGAGTTAGTCTTCGCAGGACGTATATACAAGAATTACCCTTACACAACCAAGTTCAAAACCAATCTCTTTTACTGGTAGATCAAACTCACGATACATTACATGCCATGACATTCCGGTATGCAGGTACACATTATATAACACGCCACGGCGGAC
>WSYH01001914.1:0-76575 GCA_036426205.1 Ascaphus truei
AGAGTTTTACATTCTTTAGCAGAAAGTATCATATCTCTTTACTTAAGGTTCAAAGTTTAAGTTGTTTAAATTGTTTAATATGTTCGAGCTATTTGCCGCAATTTTGTTTTTTACTAGAAGAGTGCCGGCGGGTCCAGGCCTCGTCGTGACATATTCGTTCTCTTACCTGGTCCCCTAAAGCAGGAGACCAGCCCCAAGACCTAGGGAGGTCTGACTCCAATTTTGGAGGCTGGCTCATCATGGTGATGATGCCTGAAGACCCTCCCTCTAGGCGCAAGAGCCACCCTCGGGGGCCCCCGAGGCGAGCTCCTGACTTCCCTTTTTTCCCCTCCCTCGTTTCTCTTTTCTTATTTTGTATATTAATTGATTTATTTTGTCTTTCCCCTCATGTAGCAGCCCCAGTACGTCTAACCTTTCCCCACCTCCTCCCCCTCCCAACCACGCTTCCAAGATACCTGGTATCAAGAGTCGCACTACAGACTCATGCAGAAAAAGGTAAAGAAAAGATCCCATCCGGCAGCATCAGTGGTGAGTACTCCCCATATGACATATCGCACCTCCTCCTCAATACAAGATGGCATTAACCCTAATCTCACACAACGTTAAGGGCTTTAATAGCCCAATAAAAAGAAGACTAGCCTTTTCCGACTATAGGAGAAAACAAGCTGAAGTGTTGCTCCTCCAGGAGACACACTTTAGTAAAGCCAATACACCCAAATTCCTTGACAAGGGCTTCTCCCAGTTTTATACAGCCTCAGCGTCTGCCAAAAAATGCGGAGTAGCCATACTTTTCAGCAACAAAATCCCATTTGTAGCCCAAACAATTAAAAAAGACACGGAAGGCCGATTCCTCATACTCGTTGGCACTATACATGAACAACACATCACGTTAGTATCACTATACGCCCCGTGTATACAGGACGCCACATTCTTCAATAAGTTCTTCCGAATCCTAAGTTCAATATCTCAAGGCAGCATCATCCTTGAAGATGATTTCAATATCGTAATGCAAGCTCACCTGGATAGATCAGGAGGTAAAGACTCAGACAACAAAAAAGCACATCTCTCCCTCCTCAAAAACATAAAGGATAACCAATTAGTAGATATATGGCGTGAGACACACCCGACAAGTAAGGACTATACATTCTACTCCCACCCACACACATCATATAGCAGAATCGACAACTTCTTCGTTTCGGGTCAGCTGGTTCCTATGGTCTCTCACTCCGAGATCCATGATATTTCATGGTCCGACCATTCACCAATAGAGCTATGGTGCAACAAAATTCAGGCCCTTAGACCAGGGGCGAACTGGAAACTCAATAAGTCAATCTTAAAGATACCCGTACTCTGTGATGCTATTGGCCAAGATATTGATCAATTCTTTAAACTAAACACAGGCTCTGTGGAATCTCATATTACTTTATGAGAAGCTCACAAAGCAATATTGAGGGGCCTATTAATCAGCATCACCGCTAAAAGAAAACGGGAGAGAGATGCTAAAATTATTATACTCCAGAATAAACTCCACTCTCTACTATTATCTCACAAGACTCACCCAGGCAAACAAACATTTCAGACATTAAAAGATACCAAAATTGAACTAAACATGTTATTAATGTCCAGGGCCGATAACTCTCTAAGTTGGTCAAAGAGGAAGTTTTATGAAAAAGCTAACAGCCCGGATACGATGCTAGCACGAGCGCTAAAAGAGAGACAATCCAAGTTTAATATCCAAGCTTTTAGCTTAAAATCTGGCATCCACACATCCAACCCCCAAAAGATAGTAGAATAATTTGGCTCTTTTTATGGTTCACTCTACGATGGGAAGAAAGTGGCACATAACAGCAAAACGAGCAAGGCTTTAAGAGATTTCTTGGCCAGCTCAAAGCTAGAGAGATTGACAGAGAGCGATCGAGAAAGGCTAGGCGCTGACTTCACTTTAGAAGAAGTGTCACAAGCTATCAAAGAACTCAAATCATCAAAGGCACCGGGTCTGGATGGTTTCTCAAGGCTCTACTATAAGAAATTCTCAGAATTACTTGCCCCAAAGCTGCTCCACATGTTCAACGCGATTTTAGCGGGAGCCCCAATCCCTGGAGATATGCTGCGAGCGTCAATATCACTAATACATAAGTCTGGGAAAGTTCTGCTGCATTGTAAAAGTTATAGACCTATATCCTTAATTAACACTGATATCAAATTATTTGCTAAACTTCTGGCCAACAGATTGAGTCTTATCCTACCCAGACTAACACATCCAGATCAAGTCGGTTTTATCAAGGGGCGGCAGGCAGCGGAACATACCCGACGATTTATTGATCTGCTTGAATTGGCAAACAAAAATAACAATCAAAGTATGTTATTAAGTCTGGATGCAGAAAAAGCTTTCGATAGGATAGACTGGCCATATCTTAAAGAAACACTCGCAGCATTTGGATTCGGGGGTCGGGTGAGCAGAGCAATTATGTCTCTACACTCAGGCCCAACAGCCAAGGTTGTACATCAGGGATTCCCCTCCCATTCCAAATCCAGAGTGGCACGAGACAGGGGTGCCCTTTATCCCCTCTCCTGTTCGCCCTATGTATCGAACCTTTGGCGGCGCACATCCGAGACAATCCAGATATCTCAGGGTTAAACGCATATTCGCAAACACACAAAGCGGCCCTGTATGCTGATGATATCTTATTAATAATCTCAAAACCCCTCACCTCCCTCCCAAACCTATTTGACCTTCTAGACAGATTCTCCAAAGTCTCTGGATTTATAATAAACCAATCAAAATCGGAAGCTCTAAACATCAATCTCCCTAGCCACACAGAGAAATTGTTAAAGTTGAACTTTCAATTTAACTGGCAAAAGAAAGCCATAAAATATCTAGGTATTCACATCACAAAAAGTGCTAAAAATATCTATTCCGCAAACTATCCCAACCTAATTCGGTCATTGAAAAAGGACCTCTCCAGATGGGCCTCCAAGAAAATTTCTTGGATAGGTAGGATACATAGTATCAAAATGAATTTACTCCCCCGTATCCTATACCTCTTCCAAACTTTACCAGTGCCACTCAAACTGAAAGATATACTCTCGCTTCAGTCTGAAATTTCCAAGTTTATATGGAAGGGGAAAAAACCGAGAGTTAATAAAACAAATATGAAAAGATCTGTTATAGCGGGAGGCTTAGCGGTACCCTGCCTGTTATCGTATTATAAAGCGGCGCAATTAAGTCATATTATACAATGGCACTACAACCCTAATTTGAAAAGATGGGTGGAGCTGGAAAGTGCTGCTTGCTCCCCATTGGATAATAGCAGTCTAATTTGGCTACCTAAAAGTTCTAGAAAACATATTAACCTGCCGCTCACCTCAATGACCAACTCGCTATCGGTTTGGGAAGCTTCGAAAGTTAAGAATTCTCTCACATCAGACAATTCCCTGATGACCCCCTATGGAATAATCCGAGGTTCGCGCCCGGTCTAATAGGCAGTAATAGTTCAATTTGGAGATCAAAAGGATACAATAGGATTAAAGACCTGGAGGGTTATAATCTTAAAATTCAAACATTCGATCATATCAGATCAGAACAAAATATACCACATGCAGAATTCTTTAAATACCTCCAGGTAAGAGCATTCTATAATAAATTGGCCCCATACCCCCCTCTGACAAAATTTGAAAAGCTCTGTCGGGCAGAAACCGACAGTAAGGGACTTATATCAATGATATACGGAGAGGTAGTCGACTCCTTAACCTCACACCAAACTTTACCAGCATTTAGAAACCAATGGGAAAGAGACTTAGGAGAGACCCTGGAAGAAGACGAATGGAACAGCATATTCTTAGCTATGGCAAAAAGCTCTATATGCACCACACTAAAGGAGAACGCATATAAAGTACTCATGAGATGGTACCTCACCCCACTCAAATTATCTAAGTTCGTGCCAGGTTCCTCCCCGCTGTGCCCCAAGCAGTGCGGGGGAACGGCCGACTTGTTACATATGCTGTGGTCTTGCCCACGAATAGCCCAAATATGGGAAAAGATCAGGAATTGGATTCAGAGGATTCTTGACCTTACTATTCCCCCAGAACCTTGGCTGTTCCTCCTGAACAGACCTCTAAAAGATCTATCAAAAGCACAAAATAAATTAATTGCTCATTTTGCAATTGCAACGAGGTGCGAGATCGCAGCATTATGGAAACGCCCCGACATACCAAACATCCCAAAGATTCGGAATCGAATGTGGTTTATTTGCCAGATGGAAAAGTTAACGAGTCTGGTTAACGACACTGGTGACAATTATCTAAACGTCTGGTTGCCATGGTTGGCTCAGACAGACATACCCGGGGTAGAGTGTAACACAATTTGGCAATGATAGCGATAGATGCGTTCTCCCCTAGGAGTGGGTGACCGTAGAGACCCCAATTTATTCTATCCCTCATACTTGTCAGGAGCCCGTACACACATACTGCTGCCAACAGTTGGGATAACTTACTTGACTCGGTGATACCAACATCTAGTAATAGATTCCACCCTCTCTCTTCCCCCTCCCCCAACTCCTAATCCTCCTTCCGTTATCCCATCTCCCCCCCCTTTTTTTTTCTCCCCTTCTCTCCCGTTACCCCATGGCTCTGTAGGGCGCAAACAGCCGTGGATCCCCCACTTTATTCAATACAATATGTTACACCGATTGTATTTATCTGATTGCAATGCACAAAACAACTATGCAACATATGTTTTACTGTATTTCATGTACAATTACACCAATAAAATACAAGTTATATAAAAAAAAAGTAAAGATGCTGAGGTGAACAACAGGTGAACTGATAAAATGAACATTTAATAAAACAACACAAATGAATAACACTGTTAAGACAGGTAAAAATCCTATAAGGCAAGTCCCACTGACATCTGCTCTGCTGAGGCTGAAGAGCCAACTTACCAGAAGGAAAGTGGTAGCAGGAAGTGGATAAGTTAGAGAGTATCCCCTCTCATCTGTGGTGTAACAGCTCCAGGCTCTCTCTCGTCAACTCGGCACGGGTTGCGTCCTAATCATCAGCAGATGCTTTCGGGCGGAGCGCCCCCCTCTTCTCACGAGGCCTGACGGCAAGTGCGCGACCAGCCTGAGAGTGAAGAATGGCCGGCAGTGGTAGATTAGCCATGAGACCGCCAATTGGAGTAGCAGTTGGTAACAGCAGATTCGCTACGTGGCAGCCGGTAGAAGGGATAAGATATAAGGTCAGCAGTGGAGTCAGTGGGACCACCCTACGCATTTCGAAAGACGCAGCTATCCGCCCGAAAGCATTTGCTATTTTATATATATTTATTTTAATTGTTGGACAAGGGCCCTTTCTTCAATGATGGTGAGGACGAAGATAGGGAGGAGGAGAACAGCCTTCATCCTGGCAGGGGTGAGTAAGACATTTATTAATGTCATTTGTTTTTTTAATTTACTGTATATTTGAATGGGCAAAAACACTATTAGTCATATTTGGTTACTATGGCTTTTGCATATTCCTGCCTATTAGCGGTAGTAACCGCTAATGTAATTAAGGGATTAATCCCTCCAACAAACCCCCCAGTGGGCCTTACCACTTATCCTGGGGCAACCACAACCTTCACCCACACCCTCTACCCCTAATAAACTGGGTTATGTTTAACCCCTTCATTACCTTAGCGGCTAGCCACTAAGGTAATGAAGCTACTTTTATTTTTTTATTTTTTTTTAGATACGATTGAAGCAGTTAATCGCCAGAGCTGAACCGCATTACTTTCAGGTCCAGGGACCCCTTACTTCCTGAGGCACAGGCCCCAGTATGGGGTGCCGTTATCTCCTGCAAGTTTAAATGTTCCGGTCACTCCTCAAAGAAATGCATTTGTGCACACCATTTTAAAAAAAAAATTGCATTTAAATATGTAAAGTTAAATATATATCACCAAAAAAAGGAAAAGCTAAAAAAAACACACTACAATATGTGGGTATAATGGGGTATATACAGTGAGAATGATCCCTCAATAGGTGTAGGGTTAATGTTGCTAATACTGCTAACAGCATGTGAAGGTATAGTCACTGTGGGTGTTAGGAGTGGAATAATAATGTGGGACGAGTAGGCTAGAGTAGGACTAACATTGTACGATAAGCATAGCCAGCTCAGTGTGATAACTGAAACTACAGTACATAAGGAGTTTTTAAGGGGTTAATAGAACCTAGTAACTACTGCTTGCAATCAGTACTCATCCGCTCTAAATGAATCATTTACTGAAATTCCCTAGAGAAGGAACATTAATCATGGGTTGGAACAAGCCAAAGTAGGTTAACACAAAGCTTAGCCAGACTATATAATCACTGATGCTGCAGTAAATGTAATGTAGATGCAGAAGGGCGCAATCAGGGTTCATAAAACCTAGTAACTGTGGGCTGCTATCTGTACTAGTCTGCTCTAAATCCATCTTTCTCTAAAACACACATCTAGCTTTTTCTGTCATTCATTAATCACTGTAATATCCCCAGCTTAATCTTACTCTATAAATGCATGAGCGTTCATAACGTCACAAATACTGAAAAAAAAAAAAAACATAAATATATATATATATATATATATGAAAAATAAATTTTAAACACAAAAATCATTGACTGTCACTGTGGATAATTAAGCCCCCTTAATAGAGAGCTTACATAGCCACATTGGCAATCAATATTATGCTAAAATTAAAAGAAACATTAACAACCTTAAAATACATGAATAAACTCCCTTCATTACTTTATTGGCTAAACGCTAAGGTCACAGTCACAGTGATTGTGACCGCGCGCACTATAGCATGCACGGTGTGAACAGACAGATGGCCCTTTATGGGCCAGCCCAAGTCAATGTGTTTGCACGCTCTTAAAAAGATTGATGGCAAAACCACATTGCCAAAAGACAAGAAATTTGTCTTTTGGCGCGATGGCCGAGCGATGGCTATGTCACAGCGGCAGTTTAGCCAATGAGGGTGAACCAGCAACATGGCATCATGGCTGCACCCCCACCACACCCCCCCATCGCGATCTTGTCTTTGCTCCCCTTGCTCTTCTCTGGACGCATGTCCAATCGCAACTCCTAGACCAGCGGTGCACAAACTGGGGGGCGCGCCCCCTTGGGGGGGCACAAGATTATGTAGGTGGGGCGCAGGCTGCGTGCAGGGAAACGTGGGGGCCGGCAGAGCTGTGCACGGGTGGCCAGAAGCTCCGTGCTGAGACTTCTTCCCTGCTCTGTCCTGCAGAGGGGGCGGGGTCTTGCTGTGGGGCCTTCCCTGCACACAGACAAGCCCTCCTCCTCCTGTCTGTTACCCGCCTATTTTCAGCAGCACATGGGGGGACCTGAGCAGGCTTATTTACTCCCTCCCTCAGGTGTGTGTGTGTGTGTGTGTGTGCGTGCGTGCGTGCGTGCGTGCGTGCACCATAATACTGAGTTAAGTTATGGTGAGTAAAAAAAGTGACAAAAACCCTCCACAGGAAAGCAAATATAGCTGTATGCTCATTTGCATGTCTTAGGCAGGTCTGCAACCCCGCCTTTCCCCATTATCACCCAGCATACAGCACTTCCACTGCAGCAAGGGATTCTGGGAAATGACATGCAAAAGAGCACCCAATGTCACTTTTTGCGTCAAAAACCATTTTTAACATGGTTCCCTATAGGCTTAAGCTTGCTGCATGGTCACAGCTTTGAGCACAGCCAGGGCTAAGGTGCATACCCAGAAAACCACCCACAGACAGCTGTTTCGACCTTAATGGGTCTCATCAGTGTGGGGCTGATTTAACTGGGAATGCAAAGAGGCTTTGGGATAGGCTATACCATAATACTGAGTTAAGTTATGGTGAGTAAAAAAAGTGACAAAAACCCTCCACAGGAAAGCAAATATGCAAATACAGCTGTATGCTCATTTGCATGTCTTAGGCAGGTCTGCAACCCCATTTTTCCCCATTATCACCCAGCATACAGCAGTTCCACTGCAGCAAGGGATTCTGGGAAATGACATGCAAAAGAGCACCCAGTGTCACTTTTTGCCTCAAAAACCATTTTTAACATGGTTCCCTATAGGCTTAAGCTTGCTGCATGGTCACAGCTTTGAGCACAGCCAGGGTTAAGGTGCATACCCAGAAAACCACCCACAGACAGCTTTTTTTTTTTTCCCTCCCGAGAGGGTACACCCTCTCGCTCATCGGATCCCAGTCAACTTCAGTGGATAGGGAGCTTGCCCTTGGACTGTCCAACCGAAGTCAGACCCGCCCTCAGTGCCCAGTTACCCTGAAGGTTTCAGCCCGAAAGCCTAGGTCTCCAGGGACATTGATGCCTTCCTCCATTAGGATTCAGGACATCCGTCTCTTCCTCCCTCTGGCCCGAGGCCCGCAAGGGAGTTCGCATCATCTCCCCTCTTTCGAGGGTTGTGCGGGTGCACCCCAGCCCCAAAGGGCTGGTTGTTCGAATGCCATCCCCCCTTAGCCCGAAGGCTCAGGGGTTCTGTGGTCCGGGGTCTGGACACCACCTCTCAACGAGCTAGAGGGCCAAATGCTTGCCACAGACCTTTCCTACTGAAACCCCAGATAGGATAGTTTTGCATTTGGTCATAGCTGTGCAGGTCAAGAGGAGCACTCATATCGCCTTGATCTTAGCCAAAAGGCCCACAGACAGATAAGCACAACCCTTTCTATTGTTTACAAAGACTGCTGTTACCTTATTGCTTATGCTAGGGCATGTTTTGGGCTGACAACTGGCTTAGCTGGCAGCCCTGATAGTAAGGACCTGAGAAGTCAGTTAGCTTTCCTAATGGAAATAGGATTTGATTTTATTATTTGGTTTTTCTTAAAAGGACGGTGGGCCTATTCATATTATTTATCCCTGTAAATAAACCCCAAGTATAAAGACATAGCGTTTCCTGCCCCATTTGGGATAAAAGAAACTGCAATGTGGTGTCGGCATCACAGTATACATATATGTGTGTGTGTATATATATATATATATATATATATATATATATATATACTTATGTAGCCCCGAGGTACATTTTCACTTTCTGACCTCCCTCCGCGCTTACCGGGTGGTCGTGGGTGCCGCCGGAGGCAGCGGTGAACCCGCCGGGAGAACGCGAGGGTGGGGGCCATTGCAGGGAGCGGTGCAGGCCGGTTGCCAGGGACGCGATCGGGCCGTCGCTAAGGCCGCGATCGCGTTGCCACCGGCTCGGCGGCTTGAGAGGAGGGCGCCGCCATTGCGCGTTAGTTCGCGCATGCGCAGGAGGTGGAAAGCGCAAGGTAGGATCCCCAGGCTAGGGAGAGATCGCGCGAGGGCAGGACAGAGCAGAGGGAGTTGGTGGCGGCCATTAGGGGTTCGCGCATGCGCAGGGCAAGTGCGCACGCGGCCCCAATGCTTTAGGCAGCCCCTGGGGACTACAACTCCCAGGAGGCTTAGAGAGGCAGAGGTCAGGTGCTCCCTTGCGGCCAATAGGGCTGGAGGAAGCTCAGCCCGGGAATATAGATACATTTCCCGGGCTTGGCATGCGTGAGTCAGGCAGAGGAGAAGGAAGGAGTAGGAAGGGTGCAGGGAGCGCGTGGCTCCTGCATCAGGTAAGGGTTCTCCCTAGATTCCCAGGCAGGCCCCAATTCCCGGGAAGGGCAGGGGGTAACTGAAGAGGGACGCCTTAGCTAGGGAGGTGACCCTTGGGTGTGGAAGGTGCAAGTTTGGCAGTGCCACAGCGGAGAGGGCTGTGGGCACTGGCAAAGAGGCACAGTGTGCATGCAGTGTATTTGCTGCGGGATCCAGGTGGCTGTGTGTGATTGCAGCTGTCTGTGTGTGTGTCGCTGCATGTGCTGGGCGCAGTGCGTGCAGTATGTGTGAAGTGTGTGTGAATCCCTGCGGGCTGACAGTGTGAGCTGAGTGTTGGCTGCAGGTGCGTTAGGCTGTTAGGATTAGCAGTTACAGTTGAGACTGGGTAGTGAGGGGAAGGGGGGCAGGTTATTGTTCCACAGGCCCTAGGAGTTTTCCCCAAGCCATCCCAGGTTGCGGTTCCTCAGGGACAGGCCCTAGGTTAGGGTTGCTGTCACTCTAGAAGTAGTTAGGCAGAAAGCTGATAGCGGCGGTTGCTGTTCCCATGCGGTTGGTGTTGCCGTGATCGGTTGCAGTTCCCGTGGAGCGGTGGGACCCTCGTTGGGGTCCACCGGCAGAGTACCTGGAAAGGATCAGACGGACGTCTGACCCTTTGAGAAGTGCGTTGCGGTCCCGAGCATCGGAGTGCTCGGAAGGTACTTCATTATTAAGTGCACCAACAGGCCTATTCACATAGTGACTGCGCAGTCACCCACGACCTTTCGTAGGAGTACGAGACATTGGGTGTGGGGTGATCACAGAACACTGGGTGGGAACACCAGACATTGGGCTGAGGTGATGCGGATAGAGCATCGGGTTATGTTATGTTATGCAATGTGTTATGGTATGTGGCTGTGCTCAAAGCTGTGACCATGCAGCAAGCTTAAGCCTATAGGGAACCATGTTAAAAATGGTTTTTGAGGCAAAAAGTGACACTGTGTGCTCATTTGCATGTCATTTCCCAGAATCCCTTGCTGCAGTGGAAGTGCTGTATGCTGGGTGATAATGGGGAAAGGCGGGGTTGCAGACCTGCCTAAGACATGCAGATGAGCATACAGTTGTATTTGCATATTTGCTTTCCTGTGGAGGGTTTTTGTCACTTTTTTTACTCACCATAACTTAACTCAGTATTATGGTATAGCCTATCCCATAGCCTCTTTGCATACCCAGTTAAATCAGCCCCACACTGATGAGACCCATTAAGGTCGAAACAGCTGTCTGTGGGTGGTTTTCTGGGTATGCACCTTAACCCTGGCTGTGCTCAAAGCTGTGACCATGCAGCAAGCTTAAGCCTATAGGGACATGTTCATTTGCATGTCCCAGAATCCCTTGCTGCAGTGTAAGTGCTATATGCTGGGTGATAATGGGGAAAGGCGGGGTTGCAGACCTGCCTAAGACATGCAAATGAGCATACAGTGTCACTTTTTGCCTCAAAAACCATTTTTTTTTTTAACACATATACAATTTGCATATATATATGTAACGGTGTTTCTGGCCCGGCCTGACCCACCCAATCTCACATTGGCCCCTGTGGTGGGAGGGGGGAACTGGGACTGGGTGGGTGGGAGGGGGGGACTGGGACACTTGGGTGGGTGGCAGTGACTGGGTGGGTGTGTGGGAGATGGTGGTTGCGTGACAGTGACTGGGTTGGTGGGAGACAGTGACTGGGTGACAGTGACTGGGTGGGAGAGAGTCACTGGGTGACAGTGACTGGGTGGGTGGGTGACAGTGACTGAGTGGGTGACAGTGACTGGGTGGGGTGACTTACCTTGCCGCCGGACGCTTTCCCCTGCTGCCCCCGATATCCCCTGCTGCCCGGGACGGGAGGTGCGCTTGGGGGCACGGGAGGTGGGCTCGGGAGGGGGTGCCACGGGAGGTGAGCTCGGGAAGCTGGCCGCGGGGGCAAGCGGGCCGCAGTAGGAGCTTGTACTTCCCCCTCCGTCCCACATAACGTGCGGGCCGCAGAGGAGCTGGTACTTCCTCCTCCGTCCCACGTTGGGGGTGGGGGGTCAGGAAGGGAGCGGGCCCTGCGCATGCGCGCGGGACCGCGGGGGGAATCGCCGCCATTTTTTTTAACTTGGTTTGACACCGGGCGGCCAGCCTCGCTGCGACCCGGCAATTTTGGTGCCGTGGCCCGGTGCCGGGTCGCGACCCACCATTTGGGAAACGCTGCTATACACCAATACATAGTATAACCAGAGTACAAGTGGGGGAAGAGGAGGCGACAAGAGGGGAGCATAGGGAGGGGTGGGGGTGGGAGGACAGTGAGGGACTACAGGGCAGGGATGGACAGGAAGGGGGCAGGGAGGGACAAGAAGGTGCAATGAGGGATTGGGGGGGAGGGCGCAGTGAGGGATGGGGGAGCAGTGAGGGATGGGGGAGCAGTGAGGGGTGGGGGAGCAGTGAGGGATGGTGGGGTGTGATGCTCGGTTAGGGGTGGGTTGGGGGGCAACAGTGAAGAGGATAGAGAGGGTGGTGGCAGTGAGGGATGGGGGAGCAGTGAGGGGAGGGTGGGGTGGTGGACACATGAGGGGATTGGAGGGGGGGGCAGTGAGGATGTGGGACAGAGGGGAGTGGCGTGGGGATGGGGGTGCAGAATTGAGTGAATCGGGGGGTGCTATAGGGCAGTGAGGGATGGTTGGGGACACATGTGATGGGATGGGGGAGCATGGGGAGGGGGGAGACAGGGGATGGGGGACAGAGTTAGGGATGGGGTGAGGCTGTGTAGTGAGGGATGGATGTGGGGAGCATGAGGTAGTGGGTAAGGGGGTGTATGTGAGGGGGATGGTGGGTGAGCAGTGGAAGAATGGGGGAGCCAGTAGCGAGGATGGGGTGGGGGTGTAAAGTGAGGGATGGGGTGGGTGGGTGGTGCAGTTAGAGATGGTTGGGGAAGCAGGTAGGGATGGGAATGGGGGCCCGAGTAAGGCTGGGTGTGAGGGCCAGTGAGGGATTAGGTGGGGCACAGTAAGGATGGGGTGGGGGCGCAGTTGTCATGAGTTTGGAGGAGTTAAAGTGAGGATGGGTGTCGCAGTGAGGAACGGGGTGGGGTGCATGTAGGACTGTGGGATGCAAGTGAATGAAGGAAAGATGGGGGGTGGGCGCACATTGAGGATGGGGGGCACAAGTGAGCGATGGGATGTGGGGGGCAGTGATGGGATGGTTTGCGCAGTGAGGATGGGGGGGGGCACAGTGAGGGATGGGGTTCGTGTGCAGTGAGGAATGGGGGGGCACCGCGAGGGATGTGGTGGGGGCACAGAGAGGGAAGGGGTGGGGGCGCAGTGAGGAATGGGGTGCGCGTGGAAGGACGGGGGGCGGCAGTGGAATGAGGTTGGCGCAGTGAGAGGCGCTGGGCGGCAGTGGGATGGGGTGTGAAGAACTGGTGGAGGGGGCATCGGGTGGAGACGTGATGGATCGGGAGTGTAGTGAACGGACGGGGGAAGTATGGGTGCTGTGAGGGATGGGGTGGGGGCCGTAGTGATGGATGTGGTGTGGGAACAGTGAGGGATGAGGGTGGGGGGCAAGTGGAGGATGAGGTGGGGGCCGCAGTAAGGGATGGGGTGGGGTGGGCGCAGTGAGCGATGAGGTGGGGGTAGTAGGGATGGTGGCGCAGTGGGAATGGGGTTGGGGCGCAGTGAGGAAGGGGTTGGGGGCGCAGTGATGAAGTGGTGGGGGCACAGTGAGAATGGGGAGCGCAGTGTGGGTGGAGGGGAGCAGTGAGGAGCGGTGGTGCCCAGTGAGGAATGGGTGGGGGGCACAGAGAGGAATGGGGGGGTGCAGTGAAGGATGGGGGCACAGTGGATGAGAATGGGACGCAGTGGGAGTGGAGGGGGCGTGAGGGAGGCGAGGGGCACAGTGAGGGATGTGGGTGTGGCGCGTGAGGAATGGGGGGGTGCAGTGAAGGATGGGGGGCCAATAGGAATGAGGTTGGTGCAGTGATGGACGGGGTGGCCAGTGATAGATGTGGGGCCAGTGAGGGACGGGGTGGCGCAGTATTAGCTGCGGGGGCGCAGTGGGGATGGTGTAGTAAGGACTGGGGGAGGGGGCAATGCGGGGCAGGGAGGGACAGGGGTGGGGGGGGGTAACATGAACACGGAAGGTCGCAGTGAGGGAACGGAGTAGTTGAAGTAGGACTGGAAGTTTGTTGAGGGGGGGGGGCAAGGGTAACCCAGGCTTCCTAATAAGGTTTAAGGCCTCTGGCTTAGCTGTGGTCCCGGGGTCCCTGGCAAGCTACCATGCAGCTGGTCCAAAAAGAGCCAACGGGCCAGGGTCACCAACATGTTACATGGTAAATTAAAAGGGACCTGCTTTTCATTCAAAGTTTCCATGAATAATCCCAATTTTTCCCCAGACTCAATGAACTGCGTGTGTAAGTTTTCAGTGTTATTTGGGTAAGAATAATCAATTTCATTATTAGTTTGGCAGGAAGTTCGGTAGTGCACTTCGGAGCTGAACGTGTCATTAGATTACATAAACCAACGGACGTGCAAGGAACTTTTGCTGGTAGAATTAAACGAACGGAAGAGACTAGACCAGCATACCCCCAGAGTCTCCTGAGTTTTGAGCCCCAATCTCCTGTCCTAAGTCCTTACACGTCATGGGTCTCCCACATGTCCCCTGGATAAAGTATAAATTTATTAGATTGTATACATTTACTGTATAAGGCTCTATGCGCACAACAATTAAGAAGCCAGACGTCTGCTGGCCTAGTGGCCAGTTAGTGGGGGTGCAGGAGAGGGTCAGTACAATGGGTCGGGGAGGAAGCGATAGAGAGGAAGCGGGCAGACATAGGAGGATGGAGGTAGGGAGAGGTGAGGACCAGCGGAGTGGGGGCAGAAATAGGACGGTGGCAGTGAGGACGGTGAGGAGGGAGTGGGGGTCGCTTGAGGTGGGGATGAAAGCGAGGGCGGGTGACTTGAGGGGACGAGCTTGAGTAGTGAGGGACTGGGGGAGCGGATAGGGAACGGTTAGCGCGTGAGGGACAGGAGGAGCATGGTTGAGGGACGGGTGCATGAGGGTGTGCCTGTGATAGGAACTGAGCGGGGCAATGAAGGCGCGGGAGGAAGTGAAAGTGAGGACGGAGTTGGACAGGGGGACTACGCAGGGAATGTGGAGGGGCATTGAGGGGTCAACGTGAGGAGTGGGCGGAGCACAGGGAGGAAGCAGTGAGGGACAGGAAGGTGGGGGACAGGGAAAGGACTATCGGGCAGGAGAATGGTGGGAGCAGTAGGATGGTGGGCAGCGAGTTGGAGGATGGGGCTTGAGGGGACGGGGGAGGAAGATTGAGGGACAGGGTGTTAGATATACAATAGTAGATAGAGTTGTAAAAAAAGGCCATTCCTAATCAAGCGGTTCAACCTATCCTAAATTTAGACAAACAATATTTAATCATCATATTATACTATTGATCCAGAGGAAGGCAAACAAAAAACCCCCAGAGATCCATCACCCAGTATGAGACTCTTCATAAGGGGAAAATTAAATTCTCTTCCTGACAAATCCAAGACATTGGCGATGCATATTAGCATCACCGATGATAATAATCACACTTCGCCATGATTACTAGTATTGGTATATCCCTGTAATAACCTTCCTTCTAAAAAGATGTTCACCCTATTTTTTTGAGCAAAATCTATTGTATCTGCCTCACAGTCTCCTGGAGTAAAATTCCACATTTTAACTGCCCTTACTTGGTAAGAACCCTTTCCTTTGTTGTGGTGAATCTCCTTTCCTCCAACCTTAAAAGGGATTCCCCGAGATCCTTGTGTACTTGCCCAATTGGGATGAATGGTTCTTTTGGAAAGCTCCTTGTATTGTCCCCGAGCATTATTTGGTATATAGATTATCATATCCCCCCTCTTAACGTCTTTCGTAATGATAATAAATCTTAATTTAGTAGTCCTCACCTCATAAGTTAGATTGTTCATTCCCTTATTAATTTGGGGTGGCTCTTCCTGCACTAACTCATCTAGTTACCATAATGATATGTTTTAGGATTGGGTGCCAAAATTGTAACGTCCATATTCAGGTTGGGGTTTTAATAATGTTTATGTAAAGGGGCATAATGTTAATTTACTTCCCTCCATCCAGTGCCCGTTATGGAAAAAGATAAGAATCTGTTTGCCTTTTGCAGCTACTGCCATGGAACTTGTTAGCACTATTTTAGCAGGCCTGCTGATCACAAGAAGCCTAATCTTCTCCTCACGGATTCCCCCAATTTAATCCCATGTTAAATTGGTAATTTCGCACTTTTTATATCTTTGTTAATCCAAAATGGCATACCTTACATTATCTGATTATAAACGTTCATCAATGCATGTACCTGCCCACGTATATCCAGTTCACCCAAGTCCTATCTGAAGAGAAATTCACATCTCTTGATTTCTATTACACTTAAACCAGTTTAGTATAATCACAAGATGGAAACTTTGCCTCTAGATATGCAAACCTCAGGTCATTAATAAACAAGTTTGAAAAGCAACGATCCCTGAGGTCACTCCACTCACACTTAGCCCAACCTGAAAAAGTTCCTATGCTATGACAAAGACCCATTTGGTTGTCTGTCCCTTTAAACCATTTTTCAATTCAGTGCATATATTAGTAGGCTGAGTATCCTGGTTTTTATGTAGGAGTACTGTGTTGGGAAAATGATTAAGCCAGCAAGGGGAACAGGTGAGAAGACGGGATGGAAAGACGGAGGATGGGGGAGGGTAGGGGGGGCAGTGAGGTTAGGGGAGGGGGGGTAGGAGGGTAGTGAGGTAAGGGGGGCAGTGAGGGACAGAGGGGAAGTGAGGGATGGGGGGAAGTGAGGGATGAGGCAGGTATGGATGGGGGGCAATGAGCTATAAGGAGCAGTGAAGGGGGGTAGTGAAGGATGGGGTGAACATTGAGGGACGAAGGAGGGGGGGAGTCAGGGATGGGGTGGGCATTGAGGCACGGGGTAGGCTTTGAGGGATGGGGTGAGCATTGAGGGACGGGGTGAGCATTGAGGGACGGGGGTGGGCATTGAGGGACATGGGTGGCCATTGAGGGGATAGGGACAGAGAGGGGGCAGTGAGGGAGAGGGGGGCAGTGAGGGAAATGGGGGTCAGTAAGGGAAAGGGGGGGGCAGTGAGGGAAAGAGGGGGAGGGAGGGAAAGGGGGCCAGTGAGGGAAAACGTGGGCAATGAGGGAAAGGGGGGCAATGAGTCGAAAGGGGGGCAGTGAGGGACGGGGAGGACATTGAGGGATGAAGGAGGGTGGTAGTAAGGGATGGGGTGGGCATTGAGGGACGGGGTAGGCAGTTAGGGATGGGGTGGGCATTGAGGGACGGGTGGCATTGAAGGATGGGGTAAGCATTGGGGACGGAGTGAGCATTGAGGGATGGGTGGGCATTGAGACTTGGTGGGCATTGAGGGACAGGGGTGGGCAGTGAGGAGATGGGGCAGTGAGGGAAAGGGGAGGCAGTGAGGGATGGGGGGACAGTGATGGAAAGGGTCTGGCAATGAGGGAAAAGGTGGGCAGTAAGGGGATGGGGGGACAGTGAGGGAAAAGGTGGGCAGTAAGGGGATGGGGGGACATTGAGGGAAAGGGTGGACAGTGAGGGAAAAGGTGGGCAGTAAGGGGATGGGGGTACAGTGAGGGAAAGGGGGGGCAGTGAGGGAAAGGGGGGCAGTGAGGGATGGGGGGGCATTGAGGGACAGGGGGGCATTGAGGGACAGGGGTGGGCAGTGAGGGAAATGGGGAGCAATGAGAGAAAGGAGGGCATAATACCTGATTCACACTTTTATTTCACTGCATTAGCGGGTTCATCACAGCACTTGTATTTAGTAATACTTACTGGAGTTTATTTAGTGTGTTTCACTCAGCACTTATTATTATCACTTATAGCCTATGGTGCATAGTGCTCACATACATAAGTATAACAGCATTTTACTTACGAATCCGCTTATTTATCACCACGCTCGTTACCACAGTTGGCACTTCATAGGTTTTAAACATTTTATTTATTTCTCTCTTTATATGGATTAATAAAGATATGTTTTCATTATTTCATTGGGGGCCGAAATTCTTTCCCTTCCGTGCTTATAGTCAATTCAATTCCCTGATTTCACCCCTCCAGTATGTAACATTTAATCAGCTGAGCAGGGATCCTCTCCTTTGTATACCACGAGATTTCCATTTCATCTTATGGCCACTAGGAACGGAAACCAAGCTCACATGAGAGACCCAGAAGAGGGCACAGATTTTCTGGACAGGCTGGGGCTGAAGCTGCCAGAGTCCATGACACCAGAGAGAAACAGATTGCTTCTCGCCAAGACCATGTGGAAAGATATAGGAAGAAGACCCTTGCCGCATAGAGAAAAGTCAAGAGAGACTCAGAAATTTTAAGACTTTGCAAAGCCCAAGATAAATGAAAGGAAAGAAGAGGGGGGTGGGGGGGGAAACAAACCCACCAACAAGGACTTAAGGTCTAGGAGGACTTCTATGGGAGACCGAGGCAACCAACAGGACAAACAGATAAGCGATGTAAAATGCTCGCTCGGCTGCATCAATCAGAGGAGGGGGTATGCCAAGGTCCTCAGTACCGCCCCGTGATGACGGAGCCGCTGGCAAGTGGGAAATTCGAACTGGCCAATGGGAATTGCACCTACGAGCTCCAATCTTGGCAACGGCTTCCCCTGGCCCACCCTATACCTCCCGCTGGGTAGGCGCCACAGTGCCAGCGGGGAGCAAAGGCTCTCCCCGCTGAGAGCCCAATGCTAGACCTGTTTGTCAGCCCTTCCCCGCTCACCAAATGTCCTGACACCTCATCTCAATCCTGAATTTCTATGCAGGCAGCTCGGCTGATTGAATCACAGAGTCTGCCTCCATAGAAATGAATATACATAACTCACAATACGAGTCTTCTAGCTGGGGGGAAAATACAGTTTTACTGGGAATAAAGTGCTTGTGATATATATACATCTCCCAGTCCCTGTTTCCCCCCAATATATACATAAATACCCCCCTTCCCGATCACACAGTGATGAGGCTCTTTTCCATAAGGGGTCTTTGTCACGGGAGACCAGGTTTATTAACACCTTTTTATACCGGGATCATTGATTGATCAAAGCAAGGTGGTAAAATAAATTGTAATTTATTTCAGGAAAAGACATACACACAATGTAACACAATTTACAGGGTTAACAAACTTACTGGGAACGGGGCTAATGAATAAATCTATCCTCTAAACGAAATTCACAAAAGTGACCTCTGTAGGAGCCCTTTTCCTTGACCGGGTAGGTACTCACGAAAGTCCTGGAACTGATTTCCGCATGCAATGCCAACCGCGACCGCTACGTTCTCAAAAGCGGGACTTAGAAACTTTTCTGAGTTGAAAATCCTTGAAGCCGGCTCGCGTCTATTCAGTACAGAGCATCTTTGAATTTGCCGCTGTTGGTTTGGAGCTTGGAATCTGCGCTCATGATTGGCTGTAAGCCCTCTTAAGGGTTTCAGGCTCTCATTCACCAACCTCTACAGCCTATCAGAGAGTGGGAATTTCCCTGCAAGCCAATCACCAATTTGCCAGTATTATAAAGCCAGGCGAGCACCTTTTCTCACTCTGTAAAGGGGCATGCACCAACCTGGCACCTCTGCCTCTTTGCATACTGAGCCCACCCGCTGTCCAGGCTCCACAGAGTCTGGGTTCTTGCAAATGGTGGCCGGATAGCCCTGTGTTAGCCCAGGATGTAGGTACTCAAGCAGAACTGCAGTACCCCTCCTGTTCTATCACCTTGGCATCCCTGAGGCTTTCAAGTCAGGACTGCGCACAGACCCATAGACACCAAGCTTGGTAGCCATCTGGTCTGCTTGGAATCCATGACTTGGAAATCCCACAGTTCATTTACAGGTTCCCAGTACATATATACCTATTAAATATAATCCTTTAATAAAATATACTGTGCCCTGTCTTGTGTGTGGTAAAATATACAAGCCCCTGTTCTGGTGTCAGGGATGGACTGAGTATATATTCCCTACATTCACTAGCCTCATACTTGGCACACTTTAGAAAAATAACTTTTAAAACTTTTACACACACGAACCACTCTCAGCTTTATCACTTAGCTGGAGAGCCCCCCTGAACCCCAATACTAGGTGCAGGGTATCTGGGCATGTATCTGGTTACCACTCTTTATACTAGGGACCCCTGTGTCTACTAGGGACCAGTGTGTGATTGCAGGTATACATTAACCCCTTCATACCCTGTTACCTTGTCTGGAAGATGCTGCAGCAGGAATCCAGGCGGTGAGTCGTAAAGTGCTTTCAGATTCAGAGTTTGCCCGGATCAATGTGCTTGGCTGGATCCGAGAAGCTCACTCGATTCGCGGATCCAATTCCTGGGGCATCCCATAACTCTGGAACCCTGATACATAGTCATATTCTGTTAAGACTTTCTCTGACAAACCCACTCTGAAACTTACAGCCTAGAAATCTCCTGGTCACAGCATCCCAGGAAAGGCAAACCACACAGAAATCTTTAATGTCGCATAATTTGCACACAGTCACAGTAATGCATTTAGGAAATATAGGTCCAAGAGCTGACACTCTAGGACCCCAACACACGGATCAGGGGTAACCAAGTGGGCTGAAACTTTATTAGAGAGTCTGGGTAACCCCTTCACCGTTACAGTCTTAACACACAATTTGTACCCACCATAGGAGTGCACAAAGGCGGAGAAATACACACGGTTTTAGGGGTAGCCAGCTGAGCTTCACCTGTATTATGTGATAATAATTGTTTCATTCTCACTTTTTTGTTGTTCCATATAAAGTTTATAATTTTTGCCCGTAGATCCTATATATCTCTAACCCTTATTTGCACTGGCAGGGTATGAAATAAATACAAAATTATTTTGGGCAAATTCATTTTAATAGAGTTTATTCTACCTATCCAAGATATGTGATATCTGGACCATTCCTCCAACTCTTTTTTCAGGGTTCTTATCATTATGGGATAGTTCATCTCGTATATATAGTTTCTTGTGCATTGGTTAGCAGAATGTCAAGGTACCTTATATCCCGGGGCTTCCATTTAAAGTCAACATTTAGTTTTAGAAGTTTCACTTGTTCCTGCGGGATATTTTTATTTAGGGCTTCATTATTTATTTTGAATTATGAAACACCAACAAGTTGCTAAATATTCTGCAGGCAAGACGAATAGAAGGGGCGATGAAGGGCATCCCTGTCTTGTGTCATTTGTGATAGATATTTTATCAGTATGCATGTTCAGGTAACATACCTTAGCCATGGGATCACAAGATTGGGAAGATATAGCTTTCATAAATTTGCTCCATAATCTGAAAGCTTTAAGTGTCTCGAACATGTAGCCCCAAACAATACAATCAAATACTTTTTCTGCATCTAGTGCTAGCAACATTGATAGTGTATGATTTTGTTTAGCTATTTGGATCAAGTCAATTGTCCTTCTTGTGTTGTCCGCTGCTTGACATTCCCGTATGAACCCTGCCTGATCTGCATCTATCAACTGTAGGAGATACCCATTTAGTCTAGTGGCTATTATTTTAGAGAATATTTTAAGATCATTATTGATCAGTGAAATTGGTCTGTAGATTTTACATTGTGTAAAGTCTTTACCTTCATTTTGTATTAATATTATTTCCATTCCAACATTGTCTGTGGAAACTACTCTCCCTCTAAAATGTTGTTACATAGTTACATAGTAGATGAGGTTGAAAAAAGACATACGTCCATCAAGTTCAACCTATCTCAAATTTTGATGACAGATACTCAATCCTATATCCCTATTTACAGTATATTAATCCAGAGGAAGGCAAACAAAAAACCCCATTGAAATATCATCCAAAGATTTCTCAGGGGAAAAATAAATTCCTTCGTGATGCCAAGAATTGGCAATCGGATTACTCTCTGGATCAACATCCTCCCCATGTTTACTTATTTGGTATATCCCTGTATACCTTTCCTTTCTAAAAAGATATCCAACCTTTTTTTTAACATATCTATTGTATCTGCCATTGCAGTCTCCATGGGTAATGAATTCCACATGTTAACTGCCCTTACTGTAAAGAACCCTTTCCTTTGTTGCTGATTAAATCTCCTTTCCTCCAACTTTAAGGTATGACCCGTGTCCTCTGTACTGCCCTTGGGATGAATAGTTCATATTGTTAGAGATATTTACTAGATATAGCTAATAGCTAATATTTGTGATAATGTCTTAGAACATTGGAATTCTTCAACCCTTTTATTGTTTCTAAAACTTCTTCTAATGTTATTAGTTGGGATAATATTTTTATGTCTTGTGGTAATAATCTGGGTAGTTCCGCTTTCTTAATATAATTTCTCTGTTTTTCCTGAAAATTGTTCCCTTTGTCTAATTTCTTCCCATTGTATAGTTCTCGGTAGAAGTTGGTAAATTCGTTGGCTATTTTTTAGGGGTTTGCTGTGTTGTTCCCATTTTCCTTTTTCATACTTTGTATCCTAGATTGTACCCTGCTTTTACGTAGTCTAGTGGCCAGCATTGTATCAGCTTTATTGATTTTTTTTTTTTTAATGTTGTCTTGTCCATGCCATAGCTTTTTGAGCTTTGTCGGATAGACAGATATTTAATTTCCCTCTGAGGTCTCATAATTCTCTTTCGGTTGTTGTATTATGACTTACTTTGTGCACTTCTTATAGTTTTTTTCCCCTGCAAACTCAGTATTTGTTTCTGTCTCTCCCTTTTTCTACTGCATGTGTTGCGATGCTTATAATCTTGCCTCGTATCATGGCCTTATGGGTAAAAGGGTGATGTCACACTTCCCTCATTGTCCTGTAAATATGTGTTTGCTAGCAACTTCTGATAGGATTTCTGGAATAGTGATTCGTTCAATCTCCATATACATCTACTTAGTATAGTACGTATGTTGTGAATCTGAATTTCTACTGGGGCATGATCTGACCAGGTTATTGGGGGTATTATAGCTTTTGTTACTTTTTTTCGATCAGGAGGGAATCCACAAATATATAATCTATCCAAGTGTATACTTTGTGAGGTGCTGAGTAGAAGGAGAAATCTTTCTTCTGCTGGTTAATTTCCCTCCAAGCATCTCTTAAATCAAATTCTTGATGTCCTTCTTTTAACACTTTTCTTTCCTAAGTGTCATGAGTGTACTTGGACAAGTTTAGATCTATCGTGTTTTCCGCTTAGAGTTATATTGAAGTCTCCTACCATAATTATACTCTTACCCATTATCCTAAATAATTATACGTTCTCTTATTTTCATTTGGTGCTTAAACATTTACCAACGTTATCTGTATGTCTTCTATGTTACATGTGAGTATTAAATATCTTCCTTCTGGATCTTCCATCTCAATCTGTACTCTGATTGATTGGCAGCTCCTTCTCCATAGAAAAGATAGCCCTCAGTGGCTATGTAAGGAGCGCTGCCGATCACAGTACCAGAACATCTTTGGAGTTTGACGGTGATTCATCTGGTAGGATATTCAAAAGTTGCTATTGCGAGAATAGCACTTTGAGATACCATGACGAAAAGCGGACAGGGTAACCCTACCTGAAGCAGGCCCCTGCACCTAGTCGAGGCTAGTGTCTTCCCCCCATGCCCCCAGTTGGTGAGTGTACTCTGTAGTTGTGTATTTTGTTATGTCTGCTGGCTTGCCAGAATAAACTCTGTTTATTCAACTTCTTTGTCCCGTCTGGTGATAGTGATCCTGAGGGGGGGGTTACTGTAAGGATCCATGAATCGCACCGCCCTTGGCGCGCTCCCCACTTACCCCAACCCGCGACTGGTTGCTCCGCTTCCTCCACCTCCTGCAGCACGTCATGTGCGCCAGCTACTACCAGACATTGTACTACGGTGCGTGCGCATCCCACACGGAGGTAAATACTGTATCTTCTGTCCCTGCATCCAGGTTGCGCCCACGCGCTGATGTCACTGGTGCGCAGCGCGCGCTCAGTGCACCCAGGTACCGCATCACCAGTTATCGTCAGGAATCCTTCCCACACCTGTCTCCTGCACCTGATCTCCCAATCACAGCCGTCGCTGCTGACGCGCCTCCACTCTGCTGCCTAGTCATTGGCTCCTATTTTCCTTATATGCTCAGCCTGCCCTCTTGCACATTGGCTGAGCATAAACCTTTGTATTTTGCGAAGTGTTCTCTGCTACCTTTGCCTCCACAGTCTTGTCTTGCTCCTTGGTTCCTAGCTCTTTGTTCTTGACCTCGGCTATCTCTCTGGACTCCGCTCTTCTATACTCCTGACCCCTGCTACCAACGAGGATCCGTATCTCTCCAACCCCGACCTCGGCAAAGTATCACGACGATCCGCATCTTTCCAATCCTGCCCACGGCTAAAAGTACCTGCAACGATCCGCACTTCTCCAACCCCGAACTCGGCAAGTATCTTTGACTATCCTTACTTCTCCAAACCCGACCCGGCTACCTCGACCAATCTACACTCAAGATGCGCACACGCGGCTGTGGGTGGCGTTATATATCTATCCCCACTTCGGCCTCGCGGTCATGCCTTGTTTGTCGTGAGCACTCCGTAACAGTAACACCCCTATCCCCTCCCTAAAGGATAAGGGGGTCACACCCAAAAAATAAACATAGTTCCAATTGTATTGCTCTCCACTTGTGGGTGTGTGGGTGCTCGGTAGTTTATCTTATTCTTCTCAGGGTGCTGAAGGTTCGTTAAGGCTCTTGGCAAGGAGTAAAACGAAGAAAACGGGCGCCAGGAACTTTCCATTTTTATTAATAGCAACTTGCAGAAACATGACTATTTTTCAGTATTTTAAGATCGTTGTACTCCAGGTAACTCATAGCATGACTTGGCGGCTGAAATTCCTAGCAGTCCCACTCAGGTCTCCTTCTAATCCCTGCAATAACCCCCCCCCCCCCCCTCTGTGGTGATGTACCTCCCTGGGACATACTGGTCTCTACGCTCCCCCCTCCCCCAACACTGGGATACTTGCCCTAATTACAGGCTAGGTGAGACCCCCTCCTCTGGTTCCTCCTGGGATCTAAGGCAAAATAATTGAACCCTACCATTTATGACCTGGGTTCCCCACCCCGGTTGCTGGGTGAATAAAAAGGTAGTCTCAACATTATAATAAGATCATCCCATATCAGGCAACTTCCAGAATTAAGGCGGTGCCAGACAATTAACCTTTAAAATGATACATTAAATACACAGAATGTGCAATATACTAAGGCCTAGTGAAGAATTAACCGCTTAACTGCCTTAGGGACCACGACTCACTGGGATAAAATTTAGCAAGAGTGGCGCACACACACAAACAAACAATAATTACATTTAATTTAAATATCAAAATAGTAAAGTTTTGTAAAAAAAAACACAATAACGAACTTCTGTAATCACCTGATTGAAACTTTTAGAGATTGCTGAGGAGCCTGGCAATTTAATAACAGTTTAACAGCAAGAAAAACTACTAACCTCTGATCAGGACCCTACTGCAGCTACACCTCTCTGAACAATTACCAGTTGGTTAATTACCAGACTGAAAGTTTCAATCAGGTGATTTATTTACAGAAGTTTGTGTGTTCCTTTAACCACACCTTAAAAAAGTTATGGTGGGTTAAAAAGTGACAGAAACCCTGCACCGTATAGCAGGGGTGCACAAACTTCTGGTGCTGCACCCCCTTGCCTGCTCTCCCCCAGTGCTCGCGCCCCCCTGCGGCATCTTTTGATGCCGCGTTGCCATGGCGACAGGCGTCAAATGACGCTACGGGTTATGTGACATCACATCACTCCGTGGCGTCATTTGATGCCGCATTGCCATAGCGATGCGTCACCTGAAGCCGGCTGAATCACAGTAAGTGAGTTACAGAGGCCTTGTGCGGTCCTCTGGCATTTCATTTAAATGCCTTGGGGAAGAGCCACTGTAATCGCCGTGTCCCCCCCCCAAAAAAAAAATCACATGACCCCCAGTTTGCGCACCCCTGCCGTATAACATACATTTGAAGCAAAAGGTGACACCATGTGCTCATTTGCATGTCATTTCCCAGAATCCCTTGCTGCAGCGGAAGCACTGTATGCTAGGTCATTTGACGCCTAATTGCCAAAGACAAGGTAAGAGACATTGCAGAGGCCACAGGGATCCCCTGGCATTTAATTAAAATGCCGTGGGGAAGAGCGTGGGGCTGCTGAAACCACTGTGCCCCCCCCCCCCCCTGAAAAATCTTGCGCCCCCCACTTTGCACACCCCTGTGCTAGGAGATAATGGTGAAAAGCAGGGTTGCAGACTTTTCTGGGATATGTGACTGTGCTCACAAGCGATTTTTTTCATTTGCTTTATTCTTTTAGAAAACACCTATTTTTATATTTAAATTAAATTGTAATTAAATGACAGAGCATGCGCTTTTTTGTTTTATTATTTTATTGTGGATGATGATAAGGGACATTGATTTTTGATGAATATCACTAATTTTCATGTTTCACTTCACTTTGGATATTTTAGCATAGTTACATAGTAGAAGAGGTTAAAAAAAGACATTCCTACATCAAGTTCAACCAATGCTAAATTTAGACGACAGATACTTTATCCTATATCCGTACTTATAGTATATTGATCCAAAGTATACATCCATTTGAGTATATACACATTTTTGATCATTATGTTTTTTATGCATATTAAGAATTCATATAAGACATTATAGCTTAGATCAGGGGTGCGCAAACTTTTTGCCCTGCACCCCCCTGCCTGCTCCCCCCAGTGCCCGCATCCCCCCTTAACTTGTCTACAGCGTCAAATGTCGCCGCGGGGTCATGCGAAATCACGTGACACTGCGTTGCCATGGTGACGTGTCACCCAAAGCCGTTTGAGTCAAGGTAAGAGAATTTACAGAGGCCTCTCGTGGTCCCACAGCATTTACTTTAAATGCTTTGGGGAAGAGCGCGGGTCTCTGTAAGCGCCGCAGCCCTCAGTTTGCACACCCCTGACTTAAAACATATATTGCTGGATGCTGTTTAACATTGTGAGCAGAAATCATCACTGCAATGTTTCTTATCTCTTACTGCAAATCCCTGTCTCCCTACAGAAGAACTACAGCTCCCAGCAACCTTTGAGGCAAGTGGAGAGCAGCCAATCAGGGGAGAGACATTGATTCACTTCCGTGGTTTGAGCTTGGCTGAGTTCCCCAGCTCAGGATTTAAAGGTAAATGGATCTTTTTGTAGCAGGGGCAGATGGGGTGATCATCATACCCTTTGGTTAGCGTCCGGGGCATTAGGAAAGCCTCTTATTACCTCCCAAGTGCTATTAGTTCTTCATTACTATAGTCAGCTGCACTCCTGGCCTCATTAGGTATCTAATTCTCTCTCTTTTACCTGTAATACCCCTTACTAGGGGCAGCTACATTGCTGGGGTCGTAAGATCTCATACTGTTCCTTCTTACCAGGGAAACCTATGTATTGGGGCTAATATGATGCTCCTTTCAACCCCCAAGAGTATGGAGTGCTTGGATAGGACGTTCCTACCTGTGGCTTTAATACACCTCATCAGTGACAGCTGGAGTATCATGAAGAGGGGAGGCAATATGAGATCTTTTTACCAGCAGCAGTCCCGACATTTTAAAGGAAGAGAATATGTAACAGGGAATCTTATCACCCCAAATACATATCTTTTATACAACACGTGGAGTAATACCTGTACACAAAAAAGGAACACACCTGAGATATATGCTAATTTAGATATGCATATATATCCATATATGCAGTATATTTAAATGACGTAAATTAGGATATCCCTCAGTTATTGCAGCTGTGTTCCTTTTGGTGCACAGGTATCTCTCCAAGTATTGTGGAGTGGTATATAAGTAATTTGGTATGCTAGTAAAATATTCTCTCTTGCCCTCTTTCATATCTGGGTCATTATCTCTAATATTCTCCTGGTGCCTGTATGTGTCTTTCTCTAGGTCTCTTTGCATCTCTTGCTGATGCTCTTTTTCGCTCAGTAATGCTCTCTCTGTTTTAGTCCCTGTGACACTCTTGTCTGTGTATTTCCCTCCGTGTCTTAATGACACTCTCTGTCTGTTTGTATCAGTGACACTCTTAGGATGTCTCAGTTGCAGTCTGTTCCTCCTGGGGTTCAGACCCTGGATATAAATCCCTGGGGCAGACATGGGATGAGCGATGTGCAGGGAATTGACACATCCTTGCAGGTAACAATACTGAGTCTATACATCATATATTACAAGTCCTGAATCCTTGTATTATGCCATATCACCATTCAGTATAACTCCTCCTATTGCTTCATATAATCCCTCCCTATAACTCCTCCTAATGCTCCATATACCATATAACTTCTCTTATCACTCAATATTCTCTTATTGCTCCATGTAATTCCTCCTATTGGTTACCATGATGGCTTTGTGTTTAGGGTATGGCTTCGTCCCATTCAAATAGCGTATAACACTGAAATGTACATGCATCCAGGGGTGTAGCTATAGCCCAGGGGCCCGCACTCTTGGGGGCCCGCTCTCTTCCCCCCCTGTAGAGACAGACAGGGGGATATGCTGGTGGAATGCGGTGGCAGGCCTCGACAAAGAGAAGCCGGTAGAGGAATCAGCAAAGCAGGGGAGGAGCACCCTCTAGCAGTCTGACCCTGAAGTCTTTATAACTTCCGGTGTCTGCTGCTACAGCTCATCTGCCGGCTGCTCCTCTGATCATCTCCTCCCGCCAAAGATAGGCATGGGAGAGAGAGCTGAAGGGAAGAGAGAGACCTGGTGAGGGGGAACTGATGTTGAGGGCGGGGAAAGCTGGTGATGGGGAGCTGATGATGAGGAGGGGCGAGAGCTCGTGAGGGGGAGCTGATGAGGAGGGGCGAGAGCTCGTGTGGGGGGTAGCTGATGAGAAGGGGGAGAGCTGGTGATGGGGGGAGCTGATGAGGAGGAGGGGGGGAGAGCTGGTAAGGGTGAGCTGGTGAGGGGGCGGGAGAGCTGGTGAGGGGGAGCTGATGAGGGGGGAAGAGCTGGTGAGGGGGAGCTGATGATTAGAAAGAGGATCAGGGAGAGGATGGGAGAGGGAGAAAAAAAATGACGGCAGTATTAATATTAATGGGGCCCTGACATTTTTTTTGCCCGGTGGCTCGTCCATGTCTAGCTACGCCACTGCATGCATCCCTCAGGTTTTTCTCATTTTACCCCTGATGAAGAACACACTGACTGTGGAATTGTCTGTGCCTTAGGTACCAATAAAGTTTGATGACGTGGCAGTGTTTTTCTCGGAGGAGGAATGGGGGTATTTAGGAGAAGGGCAGAAAGAGCTATACAAGGACGTGATGATGGAGACTTATCAAACCCTCATATCTCTGGGTAATGGGATAACCCATTCATTTGAATAAATGTCAGTTCTATAAGGGGAAGGATAAAACGAAGTCTTTGTGAGACAACCGATGGATGTTGGGAGCCTGTGTGCAGGTGGATGAATGGTGGAAGCCTGTGTGACACATGCGGATAGATGTATGGGGGAAGCCTGCATGAGACATGCTGAGAATGTTGGGAGCCTGTCTAAGACATACGGATTGATGGTGAGCCTCTGTAAGATGCATGGATGGGTAGGGAGCCTTCACGAGACATGCAAATGGATGGATGGGGGCAGCCTGCGTGAGATGTGGGGAGCCTGTGTACGATGTGTGGCCAGGATGGATGGGGGAAGCCTGCATGAGATGAGTGGATAGAGGGGGAGAGCCTATGTGGGACGTGCAGATGGATGGATAGGGGAGTCTGCGTGAAACATGCGGATGGATAGGGGGAGGATAACTGACCAAGGTGTATACTTACACTAAAATTTGAATGAAGATATGTGAATACAAGTTTTTATTATTTTTGCGAGAATTGTGAGCCATGCACTTTATACACGGGATCCTGTGGTAGACATGCAGCGCCTGCTTGAGACGTGTGGATGGATTGGGGCAGATTGCATGAGACATGGATGGATGGGGGATCCTACATAATATAATGGATGGATGGGGTGAACCTGCGTGAGACGTGCAGATGGATGGGTGGAGCCTGCGTGAGACGTGCGGATGAATGGGGGGAGCCTGTGTGAGATTTGCAGATGGATGAATGGATGTGGAGATCCCATGTCAAACATGTGAATGGATGGAGGGTGTCTGCATGAGATGTGTGGATGGATTGGGGAGCCTGCATAACACACACGGATTGATGTCGAGAGCCTCCATAACATGTGCGGAAGGATGGATATGGGATGCCTCTGTATGATGGATTAATGGGGGGAGCCTGTTTGAGACGTGCTCGATGGGAGTACCTGTGTGAGACGTTCGAATGCATGGATAAGGGTAGTGTCTATATGAGATGTGTTGATTACTTTTAATGGCTTTTTGTCTTTTATAGGAATAAGATAAGGCTTGTTGTAAATGTACAGAAATTAAATATATTTATAATGTATACAATCAGGCTGCATCCATATAAAGCCAGAGATTATATCAAAGATTGAAGAAGGAGAGGTGCTGTGGGGAAGAAGACAACAGGACAACAGTCTGGAGAGAAAAGGCCCTACAGGTAATATACAGTAACTACACTGGTGAATAATAAATCTGTCATTTAAAGCAGTGGTTCCCAATCTGTAACCGCCGCGGCGCCCTGGTGCGTCATGGCTTGCCTAGAGGGGCGCCGCGATTATCCTCCCCACCATCCCTCCGATTATCCCTCCCCACCATCACTCCGATTATCCCTTCCCACCATCACTCCGATTATCCTCCCCACCATCCCTCCGATTATCCCTCCCCACCATCCCTCCTATTATCCCTCCCCACCATCCCTCCGATTATCCCTCCCCACCATCCCTCCGATTATCCCTCCCACCATCCCTCCGATTATCCCTCCCCACCATCCCTCCTTAATGCCGGCCGGGCCACAGGGGATTGATTGCAGGTCAGAGGAAGCCGGGGGCGGGGCTTCCGCATTGTGCAGAGCACACGGTGAGTGTGTGTGTCTGCCTTCCCGCTCCTGGCTCCTCTGTCTGCTGGTGGCTGCGCGGTGTCCCGTCCCCTTCTGCCCGGCTGATAGGAGAAGGTAGGGGGGTGATAGGAGAAGGTGGGGGGGGGGGGTGATAGGAGAAGGTGGGGGGGGGAGTGAGAGAGAGGTGTACATTTGGAGGTGGGTGCAGGGGGAGGCAAGGAGCGCCATGCACGGATCTCACTGCCTTTCCCCCCCCCCCAGTCACTCACATCCGTCGCTGCCTCTGCTCTCCACTGCTCTCCAATGTGTGTGTGTATCTGTGTGTGTGTATCTGTGTGTGTGTGTATCTGTGTGTGTGTATCTGTGTCTCTGTGTGTATCTGTATGTGTGTGTATCTGTGTGTGTGTGTATCTGTGTATCTGTGTGTATCAATGACTGTGTGTGTGTGTATCAGTGACTGTGTGCAGGGAGCCGCCTGCACGGATCTCCTGCCTTTCCCCTCCCCCTTCCTCCCCCCCAGTCACTCACATCCAAACTGCCTCTGCTCTCCACTGCTCTCCACTGTGTGTGTGTGTGTGTGTGTGTGTATCAGTGTGTGTGTGTGTGTGTGTATCAGTGGGAGTCTGGGAGAGTGTGTGTCAGAGTGTGTGAGAGTCCGGGAGAGTGTGTGAGAGTGTGTGAGAGTGTGTGAGTGTCTGAGAGAGTGTGTGAGAGTCTGGGAGAGTGTGTGTCTGGGAGAGTGTGTGTCTGGGAGAGTGTGTGTGTGTGGGAGAGTGTGGGAGAGAGTGTGTCAGAGTGTGTGTGTCTGAGAGTGAGAGAGAGAGTGTGTCTGAGAGAGTGAGTGAGTGTGTGAGAGAGTGAGTGTGTCTGAGAGAGTGAGTGTGTCTGAGAGAGTGAGTGAGTGAGTGTGTCTGAGAGAGTGAGAGTGTGTCTGAGAGAGTGAGAGTGTGTCTGAGAGAGTGAGTGTGTCTGAGAGAGTGAGAGAGAATGTGTCTGAGAGTGTGTCTGAGAGAGTGAGAGAGAGTGTCTGAGAGAGTGAGTGAGAGTGTGTCTGACAGAGTGAATGAGTGTGTCTCAGAGAGTGAGAGACAGTGTGTCTGAGAGAGAGAGTGTGTCTGAGAGAGTGAGTGAGAGAGTGTGTGTCTGAGAGTGTGTGTCTGAGAGAGTGTGTCTGAGAGAGTGTGTCAGAGAGCGAGAGAGTGAGGTCTGAGAGAGTGTGTTTCTGTGAGAGAGAGTGTGTCTGAGAGAGTGTGTCTGAGAGAGTGAGAGAGTGTGTGTCTGAGAGAGTGAGAGTGTGTGTATGAGAGAGTGTGTGCCTGAGAGAGACACCAACTGCGCACTGCAACTGTTAGGTATGTATATACAACTTTGTTTTTACTTTGGGCGCCGCGGAAAAATCCTGATCGCCTTGGGGAGCCTTGAACAGAAAAGGTTTGGGAACCACTGATTTAAAGGGATATTGTCATATCACAGGTCAAATAAATGTTTGAAACGCCTTCTTCTAATTGGTTCCTCAGAAAGATTAAATGAGCTTTAAAGCAGTGTCTTACTTATTTGTATCCCATTAAAAATAAAATGGTTTCCCTTTTCTCTGGGAACACTGAATTCAAACATATCAGCTTCTTCTGTTTATCTGTCTGACTAATGACAGCTTTATAATTACTTTACAAACAGAAGACAAGGCACAGTTAACAAAGCACCTCTAGTTTTAAGGACTGACAAACTGTCAGATCACCAAAAGATAAAGATTGTAAAAACCTTAAGTTTTGTTTAGCATGAGAAATTAAAAGTTTAGTTTAAAAAAAAAATGTAAAATGCTTATATTTACTTTATAAGGCTAGAAAGATATTATCATACATAAAACAGGGCATAGATGGAAGGCATTGTATACATCCTTAGTAAGAGCACACCTTGAATACGAAGTACAGTTTTTGGCATCTCTCCATAAAAAAAAGACATTATAGAATGGGAAAAAGTGCAGAAAAGAAACACCAGATTAACTCACACTCCCCCCCATCCATCCGCACGTCTCACGAAGATAAGAGGTATGTAAAAAAAGACTATCCAAACGAGGTTTGTTTACATTAGAAAATAGAGAATATGATAACTACATTATTTACAAATATACCCAGGGTCAATATAAGGAACCTTCAAGGGAACTTTTCATCCAAAGGTCAGTACAAATGACCAAGGTAATCCATTGAAATTAGATCTTTACTGTAAAAGATGTGGATTTCACGACCCACTGAGGCTGTGATGGCAGATAGAGTATAGACATTTAAGAAAAGGTTAGACATCTTTGTAGAAAGGACAATTATGCAGGGATATACTAAATAAGGTAAACATAGCAAGGATGCTGATCCAAGGAGAAATCTGATTGTCATTACTGGGGTCAGAAAAACATTTCCCCCCTTTGAGGTATAATTGGCAAAGGTTTCACTGGGGATTTGTGTTTGCTTCCTCTTGATCAATAGAACTATAAACATAGAGAGAGTATCTCAGCGGTTTTAAATTACTATTTTGTTTCTCCTGGAGGGGACGAAAACACTGTAGCTTTAAAGGTAAGTATCTTAGGAACTAGGATCTGTATATAGTGCGTTCAGGTGTGTTCAGGTTCAGGGTGTCATGATTCCCTCCCACAGTACAGGCAAACCCCGTTATAAAGCGCCTCGTTATACCGCAAAACGGTTATAACGCGGTTTTCCCGTGGCGCCCGTTTTTTTTATTTTTTTTGCCCACTGCACACACTCCCAGCACACACTCCACACTGCACACACTCCCACTGCCCACACTGCACACACTCCCACTGCACACTGCACACTGCACACACCACACACTCCCAGCACTCACTGCACACATTCTCACAGCACACAGCTCTCACAATACAAGTCATGCAATAGCAGTTTTCTCTTGATGAAATACAGCTGAACGACATGTATGGTTTTTTTAAAATAAAGAAACAATCCAAAACTGAAAGTATTGCATGCAAAAAAAAGTGTTTACAAATAATTACAATGGTGTGTTTCTATTGCACAAATAGATTACAAATGACACGCTTACTATGAAATTGAATTTTGCATACAAACTGGTGCCACACACCACTCTCCCACTATACACATTTTGCTTGCACAGCCTTATACTGGCATTTTGTTTGCATCTTGCCAAAGACTTTAGAAAAGGTCTACGTGCACAGCATTGATGTGACATTAGCCCAAATTCCTTTATCACGGAGCAACACAAGTGCAAAGACAGATCTTGTCCTTTTATGTCATACAGCTAAGAACGGTTATACATGAACAAACCTGACAGATATCCAACTCCTCCTATCGGAGGGGCCCAGTCGGTCAAACTCTTCCCCCCCTTCTAATAAATAATGGTAGCTGTCTGAAAAACATTATAACAGCTGGGCAAAACAGTCAACTCGAACATGAATAGGTTTACTAAATGAAATCTCGGAAAGCAGACAAAAACAGCAGCTCAAGGCAGCCCGCTGCGTGGCTTTCTACCTGCAGTTGCATAAACTGACGCGCGTAATCTGCAGGACTAGAAAATTCATTGCAAAAGGAAGAAAAAATAAAACAAATGGCAGCAGCCATGAGCTCAGCTAGCTGCTCTGAAAAATATCTCCACTGTATGTCAAGCTATTAACATCCTGAAGCCTGCGCTACACTGCATGTCTACACACAGGAATTGATCGCATCCTCAGTTTTTTCCCCTGCATTCTTCTAGGCTTTAAACAAAAATGCAGGAACAGTGGTTGAGTGGTAAACAAAACAGCCTGAAGGGTTGGAGCAGTAAGCGACACTTGCTTAACTCTTGCAATGCCTTGTTGCATGTGGGATTTCAAAATGCATAGACCACCAAGGAACACAGACAAACCTATTTACAACAGAAATGCACAAAGAAGGCACTAAAGATCACATGTAAATCATTCTACTCTCAGAAATTCACTACAAAGGAAACTGCATAGTCAAGAGATAGAGATAGAGAGACAGAGATATACACACACATAGAGAGACAGAGATATACACACACATAGAGAGACAGAGATACACACACACACATGCCTCTGACCTCCCCGGCAGCTTGCTATTGAAGGAAAAAAAACACACGGCTGCCGGAGGGGGCTGGGAGGGAGAGGGAGCGGGCTGGGAGGGAGAGGGAGAGAGGAGGGATGAATCGCCGCCATTTGTAGGGCTTCCGGCCACCTCTTCCTTCCTTCCCTCCTCACTCCCTCCCGATCAGGCGCGTGGCAGCCATTTTTTAAAAAAAATTAGCGCGACCCCGTTACTAACGCAGTGGTCTCGGGGTGGACCCCGAGGACAGCGCTATAACGGGGGTTACCTATACTCTTCGTAGACCTGTAGGGGCGCACAGAGGAGTCAAGTTCAGGCCCAGAACAGGTAAGGACTAGAACAGTCCATGAGGCCAACTGCCATCTTAGTTTGAGTATAAAACTCCACCTAGTCTGTTAGTTCTTTGCTTGTGAAACTTTCTATTTAGGGGTTTGGAGTCATGTTATTATTTATTGCACAGCTGGTTCCCTGAACAAACCAAGGTTAGCTGAAAGCATTACAGTGCTACATTCAAAGATCAAAAGTAGCAGGGGACAAATAATAAACGGGGCAAATAGTGCAAAGGGCATACATGACAACAAACAAGAAGGTACCTGAAGATCAGTAGAACTAGGGGCCTGAACTGACTCCTCTGTGTGCCCTACTGGTCTATGAGGAGTACTGCGGGAAGGTATAATGACACAGGGTTCCCCAGGTTCCCATTGGTGTGGAAAAAAGTTGGGTTTAAAAAAAAAAAAAAAACAGCGTCTGGAAATGCTCAACAAAGTTGATTAACAATTTCTTACATTTAACCGTATAGAAAATCTATGACACTCTGCGCTGCACAGATATCTTGAAGCTTAAACATAGATTTACATGTTCTGAATGATCTACTCTGTTTATCTCCACAGAAAAATTTGGGATAGTGAGTGAAAAGCTAGAAGATTCTCAACCATCAAATCAATGGAAGGGTCAAGATAGTATTCTCCATTTTAAGCAACATAAAGAAATCTGTGAACCAAACAGTCATAGCACGTTTGAAATATCACTGGACCAATCCACTGAAAAGGAAAGCCGAAAACTCATATGTAATATGCAAGCAGAGACTTTTGACTGCAACAAATTTGGTACGAGCCATAAGGAATCAGAGTGTAAAGTTCAGCTCAGAACTCAAGCAGATCATAAAAAGTATTTATGCACTGAATGTGGGAAATCCTTTGCGTATAATTCAGATTTTGTTATCCATAAGAGAGTCCACACAGGGGAGAAGCCGCATGCATGTGCTAAGTGTGGGAAAAGCTTTAGACAAATTTCAACTTTGTTGACCCACCAAAGAACGCACACAGGAGAGAAACCATATACATGCAGTGTGTGTGGGAAAAGCTTCACTCATAATTCAAATCTGGTTGCACACCATATGATTCATACAGGGGAGAAACCCTTTACTTGCAATGAATGTGGGAAAAGCTTTACTCGCAAGTCACATCTTATTATACACAGGAGGACTCACACAGGGGAAAAACCCTTTGCATGCGTTAATTGTGGCAAAAGCTTTACTGGTTACTCTACTTTACTTACGCACCAGAGAACTCACACCGAAGATAAACTTTACACGTGCAGTGATTGTGGGAAAAACTTTACTCGTAGGTCAACCCTTGTTACACACAGGAGAATCCATACGGGAGAGAAGCCATATACATGCACTGAATGTGGCAAAGGTTTTACAAATAGTTCGGCTCTGGTTACGCACCAGAGAACTCACACAGGGGAGAAGCCGTACACCTGCACTGTATGTGGAAAGGCCTTTTCCGACAGCTCCAATCTGCTTATTCACCAGAGAATCCACACAGGAGAGAAGCCACATGCATGTAATGATTGTGGGAAGAGCTTTAGCGACAGCTCGGCTCTGATTAAGCATCGGAGAACTCACACAGGTGAAAAGCCGTACACATGCAGTGAGTGTGGGAAATGCTTTGCACACAGCTCCAGCCTTTCTAAACACAGAAGAACTTATATTTGCCCTGCTTGTGGGAAAAACTTTTGTGAGTTTCTGTCGCTTGAAAAACATCAGACCACAGAAAAGACCATGTGCCTCACTCCATAATCCCCAAATAAAGAATAACATTTTCCTTTGATTTGCATTTTCGCATGTGCAAACTCTTTTTTACAGATCATATTAAACCTGCGTTTTGTCCATGTGTGTCTCATTGTGGCACAGATCCCAAACCAGAAAGAAGTCATATACACGCACAGAGGAGATTTGCATATCACAGAGAGCCAAGACATAGCTGGTTCAGCTGAAGCTGAGGTAGGAGTCCAAGTAGTGGGAAGCGCAAATATGTGAATAAAAAATGAAAACACAAATAGTGCAATATGTCTCTCAAATGTGACAAGTAAGATTCTAGGTATCCTATAGAATGTGTACTCACATACTATCCATTTTTTTAAGCATATCCAATCAGTGGCAACATCATGTCCAATGCATCTAGTTGTGTCGTAACCTTTTTAAGAAGAATAAAAAAAAGCACAAATAGCGCAGACTGATATAAAATATATCTGGTGATAAGGTAAAATTTTCACACTCACATGGTGTCAGGATATAACAAGCATTTGACAAGCAAAAGAGAGTAATCGCCACCCGGGACCCTCAGCATTCACCCCGCTCGTGTCCTCAGCTTTCTCAGCATCTCTCCGGTCTCGTCTGTGATTGGATCCAATCCAGAGAGGATAAAATGTGAGTACACATTCTATAGGATACCAAGAATCTTACTTGTCACATGAGAGACATATTGCACTATTTGTGTTTTCATTTTTTTATTCACATATTTGCGCTCCCCACTACTTGGACTTCGACATTTTCTAGGATTGAAAGAACAATCCCATCAAGGGTTTGAACAGCACTTTACGAAGTATATATTATTTTTTATTTATCACTGCAATTTCATCACAGATATTTCTGTTCTACACTGATTGCTGTATTTTACAGAGCACTTTCTAATTTAAGAATTACTCATAATTTGTTACAGCACCATTTTGATAACACATTTTCTATTCATGGAGCTGAGGTAGGAACTGGAGTAGAAGTAGAAAAATGAGCAGGAATAAAACTGGAGCATAAATAGCAAGCAGAAAAAAAGTTGATCTGGAGTGGAGGTAGGAACCGGGCAGGAGTAGAAAGAGGGTCAACAAGCAAATCTGAACACAAAAAAAATTTGTGCAGACCAAGTGACGTTTAAAAAAAAAAAAAAAAAAAATAGGATTGAAGCAGAAGGTCTCCAGAGTAGAACGGCGTTGATTTCAGCTCCAGGGACCCCCTGCTTCCCGAGGGTTTGGGAAGTATCCATAAACCATAGGGTTGTTGGTATCCATCTTCAGTTTAAAGGTCCTGGTCACACGGGCCAATAGGAAGACACAAGGTATGGCATCACGGCTTCCTATTGGCCCGTGTGACGTGGGACATTCAAACCGCCATTTCAATATCCTCTGCTAGCCCAGCCAGAGCTGCTACGGGCACCCACTTCCAAGGTAAGTATCTCGGGAACAAGGGGTCCTGGAGCTGAAATCAGCACGGTTCAGCTCCAGAGACTCCCTCCTTCAAGCCTAATAAAAGGACCAAAATGTACTAAATGATAACATTGTCCTGCTTAAGGAGTCATATGTGGGTAATTCATGCCCTTTTAACCCAAATCTAACACCTAAAATAATTTTACAAAATGTTAGTTATTATGTATGTAAACATGGTAAACTGAGACTTGGCTTGAACGAAAGAAGGAAGGAATGACCACTGCAAAGGTATGGACTGGGCTGGAAGCAGGTAAAAAATATATTAATTTCTTGGGCATAATAGCCAAACTATAAACAACAAAGAATCCTCTGACGCATTTCCAGCCTCTACAGCGCTTTATCAAAGAGTGACTCTAGTTCAGGAAACAGTCTCTTAAGCAGTATCCTCCCCATGTACTGGTGCACCCCCTCTGCCTCCAATCAACCTGTTCAATGAAAATCAGGTGAGAGTAGATTCAAACTGGCCAATGTGAGTCCACCAAGCACACCCGGAGACAATTCACTCAGAAGAACATAGTACAACAACATGAACATATATGTATACAATTGCTGTCGGTACCACTGACCTCCTGAAAGTGACTGTCGCCACAATTAAGCCCTCAAAAATGACGATAATATTCATCATAAGACTGACATATATGCCAAGAAAGTTATAAAAAAGAATTAATAATAACTAACTTTGGGTGGATTTAAACCACGGCATGACAGCCTAACCAAAAGAGGAGACTACCACAGTAAACAATACATTCTGAACACTCCATACTCACACAGCACTATACAAAGAAAAGACATATATACAAACCCATACTCACTGACTATGCATATTAAAAACATTTAAAATAATAAATGTAGTTTGTTTGACGTCATATAATACAAAACATAGTATAGACATCACCTCACTTTGCAAAAATGTAAAGATAATTAATTGCTACTATACTCAAAAGTAGCAATATCACCATTAGATTGCCATAAGTCCATTATTGACTTAAATCATGGGCTACTAAATTCTACAGGCATACTGATGAGGACAGCAGGAGGAAACAATGTGTCCACATATTATAGGACCTACTGTGGTAGAATATACAATGTAGCACAATGCATAAATCTAGCTACATGACTACACTAATAGATGTGTGTAACGGGTGCTCGCCACAAACAGGACAGAACCACGAGGCTGAGGTGAGGATTCAGAATACACCAACCTGCAGCTGCAAGACTGTGTCTGGTGTGCAGATCCGCAGTCGTGTGGCTGGGACAGGGTAGAAGAAGTAGGATAGAGTCGATTCTCGCCGTAGTCTAGGATTGGAAATGTAGAATAGTCAATGTGCGTAGCCGAGGTTGAGGTGTAGAGAAGGTGGGAGTCCAGGTACAAGCGGAGTCATGGATAAGAGAAGGCAAGGGTCCAGCTACAAGTCAAGGTCAAGGATACTAGGAGACAAGACAAGGTTAGCCGAATTGCGCAAGGCAAAGCAGGACACGGCAAGCTGGATGCCTGTGGTTAGCACTTTGACGCAGGTTAGGACTACTATGCTCAGCCAATTTGGAGCAGGGAGCGGTGAGCATATAAAGGACTGTAAGCCAATCAGGGGAAAGGCAGAAGGCTGACTGTGATGATTGTCTTTTGATAGCAGAACCAATCCACGCTGAATTCTACGGCTGTGAATGCTAATTGGCATCCACCCACTCAATTGTCAGGAGGCGGAGTAAGCACCACAGGAGAAGACGCTGCTCCGTCAATGGTACATGCTGCCTGGGATAGCCACAGCCGCAACAGTGATCCACACGCCAGCGCGCACACGGATGCATTACAATGGGCTCGCCATCCAGGTACACCCACAAGTGCCGGGCCTCCACCCTCCCCCCAGAAAATCTTGCACGCCCCCCCGTTTGTGCACCGCTGGTCTAGTGATATCACAAAGCTGGAGGAGATTGGCGACCATGATAAATTTGGTGATGGGCTCAGTTTTTAGGAACAAATTCCATCATTTTAAGTTCAGATAACGGGAAATACTAGAGAGATGAATACGGACGCCCCGCCTTTGAAGAATAAGTGTGCCGGGCTTTGCTAATCTCTCCCTCTCTCTCTCTCCTTCTCTCTCCCTCCTCTCTCTCCTTCTCTCTCTCTCTCCTTCTCCTGCTTCTTCTCCTCCTTCTCCTTCTTCTCCTTCTCCTCCCTCTCTGCTTGGCGTATACTGAGTGTGAGTGTCATGGAACAAGGATCACATTTCTGCCCGACCCCCCTTCTGCTTGTCAGCTCCTTAAGTTCAGCTGCAGGCATTTGTTCCACATACACACACTGTGCCTGTGTGATGTATCAATATGTTGCCCTTTCTGCCTGTGAGCAGGCAGCCAGTGAGTTGCTATAGCAACCTCTGAGCTACTTCTCAGTATGGTCTAGTCTGCCCCCCCTCCCGTTTGTTCTAAGATAGTCTGTCCCAAGACTATTCCCTTTACCCACACTGCCCCTCACTTCCTTTTCCACCATGACCTCTGGATGAGTGAGCACTCTGCTGTAAACTCCTGTACTGGTAGGATTATCTTTTTCACCTGCCTTTAACTACCAAGCACCCACAGAGAGACATTATCCCAACACCTACATCTCTACACAAGTACCTGTTTTTTTACCTACTTTCCACAAATAAAGTAAAGAAAAGAAACACACTTGTGCTTGGAAAAGAGGGCCGAGTTGACACTATCTGGGCTAAATTATCCTACATATGACCCTGGCTTTCAGAATAGTGAAAAAGATACCGTGTGCCTTACAGACACTTACAGGAGCTGCTACTCCAGACTCCATGATAACACAGAGCAGTCTCTGCAGACAAAAAAGCACCAAGCAGCTTACACTGCACAAGCAGCCTTTCAGACAGGGCAGCAAGCTTTAACCAGCAAACAACCTTGCACACGAGGCAGCAGCTTTGCAGACAAACAGTGCTCCTTACACAAACCCTAATTGCCTTTCTCTGTCTGAGTTCACCCCCTGCACAGCTACATAGTGAGGAGCCACCATCTCACCTACCCCTGCGCACGTCCCCATGGCTAGCGCCATCAAGGGCCACGCTACCGGACACCCGCCAGGACACGGGTCAGAGCCACCGGACACCTGTGAGTACAGCTACCCCTACGCTGCACGCTGCAGGACACCGCTCGGCATCATCTGAGGCAGACGCCCACCGCTGACACAGGTAAAAGACCGCACGCCACACGCACTGGCTAAAGGCCTACACACACCTACAGCATGGCAGAACTCAGAGCCTCACCAGACATCACGCAGGAGAGTGACCACTCAGACACAGTGACCGCTGCGCAACTGCAACAGGCGCAGGCAGACCCAAGGCCCAAACGAACAGTCACACCGACACAAAAGGCCCGTGAAAAATACGAGACTGACATTGAAGCGCACCGCGCTAAATTAGAGTTGGCTTGGAATACTACCATACTTGGGATACACAATGTCGCCGCCGCTGGCAATTCTGTACAACAGCTCGAGCAGACAATAACTCAATTAAAGATAGACCACTTATGCTACCAAGGGCTATCAGAGGCATACGTCACTTACCTGGTCAGGGCTACTACCGGCGAAAGCTGCATGAAAGGGACTTACAGCACAATATTGACTTGACACGTGACAGCCGCGTGCGAACCGCCATCGCAGACGCCCAAAGCGCGAGAAAAGAGCTCCTCCTGGAGACCGCATCGCAGCGCTCAAACACATCCAGGCACTCATCAAGGTCAGCAACATCAGCGCAATCTAACGCGTCCAGCGCAAGCACAAACGCTACCAAGGCGCGAGCCACCGCAGAGGCCGCACGTGCCAGGGCCGAATATAGTCGCAGAGAGGCTGCCATAAGAACAGGAAGAGCGCGCATAGAAGAGGAGGAACAGACAGCCGCCGCCGCTGCTGCCGCCACTGCTGCCGCTAATGCCGCCACTGCTACTGCCGCAGCCGCTACGCGTAGGAAAGCCGAATTTGATGCGGAACTAGAGGCGCTTAATCAAGAGAAGGGGATCACATTTCTGCCCGACCCCCCTTCTGCTTGTCAGCTCCTTAAGTTCAGCTGCAGGCATTTGTTCCACATACACACAGCGTGCCTGTGTGATGTATCAATATGTTGTCCTTTCTGCCTGTGAGCAGGCAGCCAGTGAGTTGCTACAGCAACTTCTGAGCTTCTTCTCAGTATGGGCTAGTCAGCCCCCCCTCTCTTGGCAGTTCCCCCTGCTAGCTGCACTAGGATGTCACTTTCCTTGCAGTTCACTCCCAGTGCAGATGGAATGGATACATTATGTAGCCCTTTTTCCTTCCAGTCTGTCACACCCCTGGTTGCTCTGGCAACATCTCCAGTCCTCCAGTTAATGGACTTTCCCATGTTCTCCCCTGTCTTTTGATGACAGTTAGTGCAGTCTCACTCAACCTTTAGTGTGACCCTTGCCCCTCACTTCCTTTTCCACCATAACCTCTGGATGAGTGAGCACCTTGCTGTAAACTCCTGTACTGGTAGGATTATCTTTTTTCACCTGCCGTTAACTACCAAGCACACACAGAGAGACATTATCCCAACATCTACATCTCTACACAAGTTCCTGTTTTTTTACCTGCTTTCCACAAATAAAGTAAAGAAAAGAAACAGACTTGTTGTGCTTGGAAAAGAGGGCCGAGTTGACACTATCTGGGCTAAATCATCTTACATATGACCCTGGCTTTCAGAATACATATTGATTCTAATGGAGGAAAGCCACGTGGCTTTGAAACAGCTAAGTCCAAAATTGTGTAAAGTTAAAACCAATATCTCTGGTTCTGTGAGTACAGAGGGATGGGATTTTGGTAGCATGTAGTCACTGCTCCGGCATGACTGCATGGCAATTTCCAGCCCTCTCCGATCAACCAGACAGATGGAGTATGGGTAAATGTGAAAAATGAGGTTTTCCCATTGACTTCAATGGTGGAGTTGCTCCATTGAAAGCCTGTAGCGGCGGAGCCCATTGATTTCAATGAGAAAGTGAAATGCAGTGATTTCTTTTAGCTTATAGCAGAGAATCCTGCATTAAAGTTAATAGGGGATTTTAACTTGGTTTTGGTATCTCCGATTCTGGGGGTAGTGGAAGGTTGATATTTGGCCACTATGGCAAGGGTCCTCCGGCATGAGGACCTGGCAAATTTCAGCCCGCTCAGACCCACAGAACAGATTATTTTAATATATGTTTAATATTAAAAATGTACTCTGCATCCCTAATATTTCTAAGCCTGTGAAAGCCACTGGCCCAGAAGGAATGTTAATTGCCACATTGCGTCAGGGTGTCTGAGTGAAACCCATGTATGAAAGGCTCACCGCCCTGGATTGAGTATGCTAGAACAAAGAAGAGCAGGACATGGGTACTTGGGTAAAGTGTTGTGTTTCTGTTACACCGGTGCTGCCCGCAGACCAGATACGTCCCCTGAGATGAAGGGGGAAGTGGTAATACACGCACCCGCAGCAAAGGGAGCGTGTCCGGAGTGTGGTTTTAAGCGTTGCCAGGCCAGATGTAGTAAGGTAGACAATACTTGCCGGTACTGGGTGTAGAAGTAGAATTGTGATTGTCACGCCAAGGTCAGGGAGCGGAGAGTGGAGGAAGGTCGAAGTCCAAGCCATGTTCGAGGGGAGCCAGAGAGTGCGTAATCCAAGGAGTGCCGAGGTCGAGAGCCAAAGAGGGTAGTCGTACGAGCCATGTAAGAACCTGTGAAATCACCAAGAGTAGACAGAGTATCATCCATGCAGAGACTATGTCGAGCGAGAACTGAGAGGACAGAGAAGCTAGATAAAGCAGGGAGGTCCAATCAGGAACGGCGGCAGGTCAGGAGGAACTGCAGGGAGACTCTCCTGATTGGTGCAGCCATTACAAGCCAGGTGAATCTTAGTACTGCAGTGAGTACGGCCGTGCGGCATGCGGGGGCGGAGCCTGAGGTCGGGGGGGCAGAAAGAAGAGTGTGCACTGTGCACGCGCTCCGTAAGGTGCGTGTGCGCACAACCCGCGCCGGAGGAAACTGCACGCGTGTGTGCGAGGAGAAGGGAACGCGCTCGGCGCCGAGGAGGGGGAATAGCGACGGAATCGCTGAGGAGGGTGATCCCGCGAGGGCGGCAGGGATGAGGAGCCGCGGAGGCCGGTAAGGCAGGGTTGAGCCATGCGTCCAGGGTCTCCCTGAAGGTTGAGGATGTTCTGTGTAGGGGACGCAGGGGACGCTGAATCCTAACAGTTTCACACCTTGAGACAAAGGTTTTCCTGTGAAAGGACCCAAAAGGCAGACTGGGCGACGTCAGGCTTTTGGGAGGGGGGCTAGGGAAATGAGCACCTGATTAGAATAATGCCCACCCCTGTGGGCAGGTATTACCTTGCTTCTCACGTGAGGTGGCAAGGGGTCATTGGGTGGAGGTAATTGATAACCGATGCCTTGTACCCAATGTTAGGGTATGGGGCTGAAACTCCATATAAACGAGTGTAAGCTCTATGCCCCGTGTCTTCATTACTACATCTACTTGATACCTGATGCCTGAATGATTTGCCAATCCTGTACCTGATTGCTTCATTGCCCAACCCTAAGTAAGTGTTATATTCTTGTATGTTATTTGTGCAATCCTGTGTGTTCACCTTCTTTAAGGAATAAACTATATATATTTTATATAAGTCGTGTTCAACTCAACCCAGAGATATTTGGTGTATTATTATAACCCTGTACTAGCTACCGTGACAGTGCCTCTCCCCACTTCAGAGAGGCAGGTCACACACATTTTACCTGAATACTGGCCTTTCTGTTCCTCTTCCCCTAAGGGGAGAGTGAGTGTGTACCTTTCCGCTGATCCTGATGGAGGATCAGGGAAGAGCAAGGACTGCTGCGGGGGCCCTTGACCTGTAGTTGTGAGGATTCGCCATTCTGGCGGTTCTGTCCCCTTAACCCTTACCCGCTCGTCTGGTTCCTGTGGCACTCAAGAAGGCAGCCTAATGGTGGTACTCAAGCGCGGCGTGCGGGCAGTGCATGGGTTCCGTCGGTCTCCGCTATTCCTGGTCCAGGGTGCACTGTCTTGCCTCCGGCATTGACGGGTGACATATGCGCGATTCGCGGCCTCCCCGGCGGTCTGCGGTCCCTGCCTCTTATTCCCGCCCTCGTCCTGACGTCAGAGTTACGCTTCACAACAGTACTCCATGCTCCTCCTCTCTCTCCGTGGGCCCCGCCTCCGGTTTCCGCTCCTGTACTGGTGCGGGTGTCGTGGCATGCACTGACGGCGCGTGACCGGTCGCCAGCGTGATGCGTGGGTTGCACGCGGCGCATGCGCACTCTCTGGAAGCTCAACCTCGGTCTCAATCGGCTGTGTAATAGGACGCACCTGCACGCTCAAGCAGCCTATCAAAGAAAGCGGTTCTGCTTTCTGGATGCCTCCCATTGGTGGGAGGTCCTTTAAATATGCTGTCTGAACTCTCATTCCTTGCTGAGCATAACTTCTTTTGTGACGCTGAACCTCACTACTCCAAGCCTGTCTGTTTCTTACCTTGCTGCCTGACCCTGCCTAGCACCTTGGACTTCGTGATACTCTCCTGCACTGACCCTGGTATTGGAATACGATGACGCTGCTCTCTCCTGCACTGACCCTGGCTTTGGCTCTACGACGACTCTGCTCTCTCCAATCCTGACTCCGGCTACATACCCCAACTATCCGCTACTCTCCACTCCTAGACCCGGCAAGTACCATGTTTACACTGTCTTCTATAACCCTGACCCGGCCTGCAAGATTATCCTACACTCTAGACGTGCCCTCACGGTTGTGGTCGGCATTCTATACCAATCCCTACCTCAGCCCCGTGGTCGCGCCTCGTTTGTGGTGAGCTACACGTTACAGTAGTGCAGGTCCAGGGACCATCCAACAGCTGGATATCAACCCAGAGACTGCATTGGGCAGAAGCCTGCCGTGACTGCCCTGAGCTGAACAGAATAAACCGTTCCAGTTATTATACCTCCTGCCTGGTGTGTGATCTTTCGGGGGAAGGAGAAAGGTTTGTGTTCTACCACTAGAGATCTATGTCAGGTATGTACCCCAGAAGCCTGTCCTGTGTCCTCACAAACATCAGCAGACAACTCAGCCCTCCTGCTTACCAACAGGTAGCATGCCCACACATGCTGTAATGGCAGAATCTCCCATTGGGTGGGGGAAACACCGTTATATTTGGAGGCGCTGCTGAGATCAGTGACAGGACAGGCTTTCAGCGATGCAAGGTTGCAAGTTATCAGGTAGCTTTCAGAGCAAGTGCTGATGAGAGAGGGAGGCTAGGTGTAGCGTTAAGTGAACTGCAGCCTACGCTAATCCACAGGGCGAACTGTGTGTGCTAAGAGACTATTTCTGTCCTTAGTCACCCTGAGGCCTGACATAGTAGGGCGTCTGGAGGGGATCTAGTTGCCAGGGGCCATGATCACCCGAAGGAGACTAGAGTTTGTCTGGAACCACCGGAGTGCCTTTAAGGTATTGTGATGGAAGTGTCTTAGGAGGGGTGCCTGCGTATTCGATGCCTATGCCTCTCTGCTTGAAGAGCTCCACCAGATAGTACTAGTCGTTGACACACAGTGAACCACAGAGTACTTGTGATGGACCGTGTGCGAGTGCAGAGTACCGGAGGGAGCTTTGCTAGCCTGGGGTATAACCTACTCTCGGTAGACAGCTAACCATGTACTGCGGAGACCTGCAAGAAATAGATTCCCACCAGATTCATGTGGACCGCGTGGTTGAGTTGCAAAATACAGAAACTGGTGTTGCAAATCTTTTGTGTAGTGGTGCGAAAGCCATAACCGTGCCCTTTTTGTGCTGCAAAGGGCTCCTGGTTTCACCGGGGGGAGGAGACAGTGAGGATATTATGATCCAGTATGGGGCTGTGGATGTAGGGACTGCCCCCAAGATCGAGGAGCCTGGGATAACTAAACAAGTTAGGCTTCGGGATCAGCCGATGGCACGAAAGACCGGACCCCACCCAAGTGATGTGATTGGCTCAGATAGGAACCTGAGTCACGCCCTGCCCCTGTACGCCCCACCTCTAATATCCACTAGAGGGAGGAGGTACTTTAACAGCCAATGCCGAACGACTGCTGAAGACAAGGGAGGAGCCTGATGTGGCCGACCACACCCTCAGTTCTTCGGAGGCAGCAAAGACGGAGGAGCTACATTACCTGTTCTCCTACCTCCACGCACCTTATCAACGTACGAGATGGCGAACTGTAACCTTGCCAATTACCGTCTGCCAGTAGGACTCCTGGAAGTTATGGTAAGTGGAACATGATTCCTGAAATGCCTGTGTCCCAAGTGTGACTTTCTGGGTGGTGACCTTGTCTGGGGAGCTACTTGTCCAAGGTGCAGAGCACGCTATCTTACACCCATGCTGCTAAGGCCTACAGCCTTCGCTACAAAGGACCCGGCTGACCCCAATACCTGGGTGGCCGGCGATGCAGTTACACAAACTGCCTCAGCAACGGAGGTTCCGGAGGGCCCATGTGCCCCAGCGGAAGCTCCAGGGGATCCGTGTACCCCAATGGTCGAAGCAGGTCCAGACCCAGTTCCAGAGATGGGGCCAGAGACAGTCCATGAGCTGGAAACAACGGAGAGCAAGCCACCGGGTAAGGTGACTGCCTGGGGTGAGGAGGAGCCACAGTTGGTTGCGGTACAGGAGCTAAAACGCTGCCTGTTGATTGCCGTACACTATGGTGCAATGCTCCGGTGCCTTTCACCACGGAGGTGTCCCTATCCTCATCGAGCGCTGAGCAGTGGTCAGGCATCTGTGATGTTTCGCCAGCCGGCATGTACACCTACAGACCCTGCCAAAAACAACAAAGGTACCTGTGCCACTGAGCGACAGTACAGTCCGATCCCGATGACAGCGGCAGTTCCTAGCAGCCTAGTCGGTGAACCAGTATCCCGATCGGCGAGTCCCAGGGTTCCAGGAAACCAGCGGAGCGGTGAGAGTACACCTCCTTACTCCCAGCAGGAACCGATGGAGACTTCCGGCAAGAAGGTACCGGACGACAGTGATCCCTACACGGAGGATGACGATGACACGCCCATCCAATACACGCCCATCCAAAGACCGGATGTCGACGCACTTCCGGTGAGGGACATCAATCTCTATCCGGATTCCTCGAGACCAGCTGAAGTCAACAAAGATGCGCCTGGCAGGGCAGATGTGGAACGACCAATTCCTGCCCCGGTGAATACCGGTTCAGCTAACACTGACATGGGACGATTCATTGACTCTATGCGGGCACACCTGGAATGCATTCAATAAAGGAATGATGTGATTATGTTCTATGTACTGATGTATCAGCAAAATGGATATCATTGAATTGTTATGAATGACCTGGGTTTTACCCAATCGTGGGTCAGACCTGTTGCCCTTCTCCTGGTTGTACTTAAGGGGATTGCCACCCAAATTTAGTCAGTGCCTCTCCCCACTTGAGAGAGGCAGGTCACACACTGGTTGCCTGAATATCGGCCTTTCCTGTTCCTCTTCCCCTATGGGAAGAGTGAGTGTGTACCTTTCCCCTGATCATGATAGAGGATCAGGGAAAAGGAAGGACTGCTGCGGGCCCCTTGACCCATAGTGCAGGTCCAGGAATATGAGATTGATTTGTCAAAATGTCATCAAGAACATCTAAAGAATTGTCAGAAAGGAAATATTTGGACGGAAGAATAGCGGTTTTGGACCTGTTTTCCAGCGACGACCAGCAGGTGGCGTCCGAGAGGAGGAGCGGCGGTTTCCCATTGTAAGTCAATGGGGCCATTGACTTCAATGGAGATTCCTTGACGCCGGCCTCGAGGAAAAGGTTGGCAGCCATCCAAACCACAGACCGCAAAAGCGGATACAATGTCTTTGAAAAGAGTTTAATCACTTCAGTCAAGTTCAATGACAATTGGCGTGGGAATCTTAGGTTCTAGGGCACCTGGGAATAAAATTCTTGTTGCCCCTAGCCCCTAGGAACCCCCACACACGACCACCACTGGGTCCAGGAATGAGAGACCCCCGTATAGGGTCGAGCGCAGGAGGAGGGTCGCGCCATTGACTTTAATGGTGGAGCGGAGGTCCCATTGAATCCAATGGCGGCGTGCACCCATGCATTGTCTATGGTGGCGCTGGCCATTGATTCCAATGGGGAAAAGCCGCGTGGCGTAAAAACGGCTAAGTGTGAAATGGTGAAAAATGTAAGTCCATATCTTCGGTTCTGGAATGACCAGAGGGATGGGATTTGGGTGAAAAAGTGAAAAGCAGAGATTCATTTTTAAAGGGATGAATCCTGTATTTTAAAAAGTGTTTTAAAGTGCATTTATGTATCTCCGGTTCTGGGGGTCGCAGAGAGCTGCAACTTGGCCAATATGTAGAGTCACTATCGGCATAAAAAACTGTCAGGTTTCGACCCACTGAGCCCCCCCAGAACGGAACCTATTAATATGTGAAGATATTAAGCTGTGAATAGTATTTTGGATCTGATATGAGGATGCAGACCCCATCTGCTATGCTAATAGGTCAGGAAGGGCAGCCGGATGGTTTAGCATAAGCCCTCTGATCAAAGGTTAACCGCCCTGATTGTTTACACTAGGGCCAAGAACAAAAGAGGCCTAGGGTTAAGAGATGGGTTTGAGATGGTATTTAAACCAGGCTCAGCCCTTACTCAATTGTCTTTGTGACTTTCAAGATTGCTGTATGAACTGCCAGTCCAGATTTGACTATTTCATCATTCCATCTTAAGTAAGTGTCTATATTTTGTCTGTTATTTGTATATCTCGTGTGTTCACCTTTTTCAAGGAAAAAATTATATTTTATCATATCTCAGCCGTGTTCAGTTCAACCCAGGTACAGAGGCGGCACATTTTATGAGTGCGGCTAGCTCTGCAAGCCTGGGGATGCCCCGGCATGCTAGCCGCACTCCCTTGGCGTGCCGCGCGTCATCGACGCGCGGTCACGCGTCATCGGGTGCCTGCATCCCCTGCACGCGCGTCCAGGGCTCCCCGAGGGAGCCCTGGTGTCCCGCGATGTGGGGGACGGCGGCAGGGGGTTCCGGGGGACCCGGCGGACCCAGCGAGCGAGAGGAGAAAGCCCCAATCGGAGGGCGCTCCTCCGCGGCTTCGGAGCGCGCCAGGCACATCCCGGCGCGCGCCTGGTTACTGCTGCGGCCAAGACCGGGCAAATGCTCAAATAAACTCGGCCGCACCAGTATTTTGGTGTAAATTATATCTTATGTCATAAGTTACCGTGACAAGCATATAATTAACTGGTGGCAGAGGCGGGATTGAACTGGACCTGTGGCCCTGCCAACAAATGGGCCACAATAATGCCCGGTGCCCGGACCGTGCGTGGTCGGGCGAAGAAGCCCCTCAGGGCCAGCGCTCACGAGCTGCGGAAAAGATGACCCAGTTAGCGGCATCCTCCGATGGCTCCCGCCCAGCCAGGGCGACAACCATTCGCGGGACGTCCCCTGGAGAACCAGGCTGGGTTGCATCGGCAACAGCGGCGGAGAGCGGCGGCCATCCATCGGATCCCGGCGGAGAACCGGCGGCGGAGAAGAAGCCGCCATTCCGGCATTTTGCCGGCGGCCATTTTATTCGGGGGGAGGGTTGGGGTGTGTGGGAGGTGGGTGATTCACATTGTTTGGCGGAGTCGGCGATTCCCAGCGATGACCGGAGCCCCACGATCCACGCCGGCGACCCTCTACCAAAGCTGGGGGCTGTCGCTGCAGCTACCCGGGGCTTGCCCGTAGCGGCGGTGGAAGAGCCGCGATTCCGGCAAAGTGCCGGAGCCCTTTCTGAGTGGGGGGAGGGACAGGGATTGCGGGAGGGGGTTATTTTACCAAGTTTGAATGGAGCTGTGTTACTCCACAAGGACCTGGGACCCTTGTCCTGCACCGTTTTACCTGTACCAAACCCGGGCGCTGTTGTGGCAGCGGCCCGTTGCTGCCCGGCCCAGATGACGCCGTTGGCGGCCACTCCAGTCCCCCTGCAATCGGGACCAATGAAGGCAGCGGTTTCTGCGGGGACCAGCGAGGTAAGCCAGACCAAGTCGCAGACTGATCCTGACTTATTTTTTCCCTTGACTGTACCCTATTGTTCCCTGGTAGGGGTGACCAGTGGGTGGCAGGAGATAGGGGCACCAGGGGAGGGGAAGGAAGGGCAGCTTGTAGGGCATCTGGGCTTCCCCATTACCCTGGCAGAGCATCAGGGGGACTCTCAGTTAAGAGCCCCACTGTTACAGCCTTGCTATGGGCTGGAGGTATCAGGGGTTGTGGCACAGTTAGACCACCCCAGGGCTACATACCGGCCAGGAGCTAAGGTGGGTCCATCTGAACCAGCAACCCTGAGCTCACCTCCAGGAATGGGGGCACAGCTTCAGGGAGAGGGGCTAGCCCCGTTAGCACCCAGCTCTAGGGTAGGATTGCCTGGCAGAGGGTTGGGTGGGCCAGTGGGTACCGGGGAGGGAAGGCAGCAAGTGAGCCATCCAGATTCCCCCATTACCCTGGCAGAGGTGTAGAGCCCCACTGTTGATGCCTGGCTATGGGTTGGAGGTATCAGGGGCAGTTGCACAGTTAGCCCACCCCCAGATTGCCTGCCAGCCAGGAGCCAAGATAGGCGCTTCTGCACCAGTGCCCCTGGGCTCCTCTCCAGTAATGGGGAGGCAATGTCAGGGAGATGGCCTCACTCAGGTGTCCCTAGGATCCAGGTTAGGAGTGGCTAGGGGAGAGCAGGGTGAGGAGAGGCTGCAGGTAGGTAGCCAGCACCAGATCTCAGTGGGAGAAGAAGGGCTAGTGGTAGCCAGGGAGGGAAAGCAGCAGGTATGGCAGCTAGAGTTCCCCATTACCCTGGCGGAGCCTCAGGGGGTCTCTCAGATCAGCATCCCCCTGTTGCAGCCTGGCTATGGGCTGGGGGTATCATGGGCAGTGGCAAGCTTGTGCCACACCAGGGATACCTGCCAGCCAAGAGCTAAGGCGGTTGCATCTGGAGAGGTGCCCCTAAGCTCATCCCTGGTAAGGGGGAGGCAAGGTCAGGGAGGTAGGTGCACTCAGGTAGTTCCAGTGTCTGGGTTAGGATTGCCCAGGGGGTAGAGGAGTGCAGGTGGGCTGCAGGGAGGTAAGCAGCAGGAGTCATCAGCAGGGGCTGAGGTGCTGGGCCTAGGGGAGGCTAGGCAGGGAGACACTGTGGAGCAGGGGGAGATAGGAGGTCAGTGGGGTGTCAGGCAGCTGGCAGAAGCTAGGGATGGGCTAGGTAGGCAGGAAGTCCCTTGTTCTGACTGGCCAGGAGTGACCCCCCTGGCAGATTCCCCAGGGTTCCCAAGGCTGTGGCTGTGGGTTAGTAGGAGCCCAGGAGCAGTAGCCATGGGCTAGGGGGGGTACAGCAGAGGGTTCTTCCCCCAGGGCAGCCAGGGTAGCTACAGGGAGGAAGGCAGCACAGTGGAGTGGAGTGATGCTGGCCCTACAGCAGCAGTGGTGGTAGCAGGTGCTTGTTCCCTGGCCTTCAGTTTTTGAGAGGGCAGGGGCAAAGCACCTGGGTACCCAGGGACCCAGTACAGGATACTGGGAGATTGCCTTGTCCCAGGGGGCACAGGAGGGGGTAGGAGTCAGCACCCCAGGTGTTTTACTGGATTCCATATGAATGCCATCCAGGGTGGGGACTGCCCCAGACCAGGGAGGAGGGCAAGGGTATAGCAGAGCAGCATACAGGTGGCACAGGGCCAGGGCAGGTAGGGTCCCTACAGGATAGTGACATAGCTCTTTCCCAGACTTGGTTGACAGGAAAGCGACGGTCTGTGCTTGATAGTTTGGTCTCTCTCGCTGATGCAGAGAACATGCCAGTCTCTGGGCAGCATGCAGCCTGGTCTGCAAGGTGCCCCTTCACGATGGACTTTGGTTCACCAGCACTGGTGGGGGGGCCTGCGGGTGCAAATGCGGATGGCCCCGGGCATCCATGTTGGAGCCCTGCTCAGCAGGATCTGGACTTCACTATTAAATGTGGCCAGGACAATGTACTGGACAATGCCGGAGGACAATTTCTCTGAGCATTGCACAGTCTGACCTTGGGGTGAATTTGCTGGGACGTCCACTCCTGGGAACATTGGCAACTGTTTTGAATCTTTTCCACTTTTGAATAATCTTTGTCACTGTAGAATGATGGACTTTAAATTGTTTGGAAATGGCCTTATACATCTTCCCAGATTGATGGGCAGCAACAATTGCTTCTCTAAGATCATTGATGATGTTTTTCCTCCTTGGCATTGTGTTAACACACACCTGAATGCTTCAGACCAGCAAACTGCTAAAACTTCGGCTTTAATAGAGGTGGTCACACTTGCTGATGATCAATTAATCAAGGGCATTTGATTGGCAGCACCTGTCTGCTACTTCGCACCTTAATTCCTATGGAAGCAGTAAGGGTGTACTTAGTTTTTCACACATAGCTTCTCCATTTGGCTTTATTTTTGTTAAATAAATCATGACATGGTGTATATGTCATGTGTTGTTGTTCATCTGAGGTTGTATTAAGGAACAAATGAATGTTATTATATCCTGATATGTAAAACCATAGAATTCAAAGAGGATGTAGTTTCTTTTTCACACAACTGTATATATATATATATATATATATATATATATATATATATATAGAGAGAGAGAGAAAGAGCGGACCCCGCATCCACAAGAAGTATCAAGGTTACTAAGTACCGACTATTAAATCAATATGCAGTGATAAGTCGGTGGTGCTAAGAGGGCTGATAAATATGATAGGAGAGGGAAAAAAACCTAGACAAAAGCACTCTAGTGTACCAGTTCAAAGTACAAAATACATGATATCTTTATTAAACAACTGTCACAGAACAAGAATAAAAGAAAGCAAGAAATGATAAAAACAAGGCATGGATCCCCTGTACGTACATAACTAAGCATGTATTCTCCAACAGTGATATCCCAATCAGTCAAAGTATCACTACAGTATAGTGTGCCTAACAAGGTGAGCAATAAATGCAGACAACAGTGCAAACAGAAATGATAGTAACCAAGGTCTAATTACACAAAATCAAAGCATGTATTCCCAACAACATCTCTGGGAGAGTCTCAAGTGACACAATGCAGGTAATATGATAAGACCAAGGATAAAGACACAGCACATTGCCAAATGCTAATAGTCATACATCACCGGTGTAGGCACACAGCAGGGTCATGGAGGAGCATGGAACAGAGTTCAAATCATGTGTACGTGTCCCTGGAGGGGGACAAACCAGGGGGTCCTGCCTACTGCACCTGCTCCTACGCGTTTCGGCCAAGAGCCTTCTACTGGGAGTGGTGAGGTAGGCAGGATAGCAAACATGCTTAAAAAGGGAGTGTAATTGTGCCCGTGAGTGTAAACACCTGATTATAATGATGCAATTTTATTATGCACAGGTGATGTACCGTGGTGTGTATGATAATTGTTCTCACTACATGGAGCTATAATGCATCATAATGGGGGATCCAATGGTATGGTGTTGTCGTAGGTGCGCCCTCCCTCTCTAGAGAGGGCAGTACTGGCGACTTATCCTCATATGGGGAGGTGCGCATGCGCGTGACGTCACAACTAATCGCCCTCCAGATGGCAAGAGGCTCTATGGTGAGTCTGGATAGGAGGCGTGCCTAACGGAAGGGCACAGGAGGGAACTCCTGGCAGTTTACACCACTCAGGCATCACTGCGCATGTCCAAAGCGCGAGCAGAAATGATCACACATCTATATATATATAAGAAATACGATACCGTTTGAGCGAATATCAGAGGCAGCACTCCACAAGTTTGTCAAAAAAGTTTTGTATTTAGTGTGACATAAAAACCAACGTTTCGGTCCTGGTGTATGTCGGCTGCAAACCTCGCACCAACCGCCAATTTAGTTCTTGAACCTCGTGTGGAGGAAAGGCTAGAAGTGTCCCTATGTAACGTCAGATCGCCCCTAGGAAGCATTCGAGGATCGCTCTTTCCAAGGTCCGACAGCCTTCCCCAAGATCACAACTATAGACTATCGAAGTTTGACGAGAGCTCGGGGACCTGCCTGCAAGAACTGGATTTTCGCAGGAAAGACCATTCCTTAAATAGGTCTCTTCAATGCCAGACTATCAGCTCGTGGAGTGGAGACCCCTCCTGGAGAATCTAAATCCCGAATTCAACCTCCAAGAAAGATGGATTTCACAAGGTTCCACATACAACGGGAGACACAAAGTCGTCTACCCCCCATTCCTCATCTCTTCGTGAGGCTTCACACTGGTTGCGCATAAGCGGGCAAGGACAAGCGAATCGATCCCATTTTCCTCTTAAGGTTCGCTAAACCACATACTTGAGCACGCTGAGGAACGAGAGACGTCAGTGAACCGAGATAATGGTACACCGGCGACTCCACACACCCCATGCTTCTGTTCCACATTGACTAACTTTCCTCCGCAACCTACCCCAACTACTTCCCTATCCGTTTGTGTCCTCCCTAGAGAAAGGGGGAGACGAGACAATTAACCAAGTAACCCTCTTTAACCAATAGTTTGCCCTATAACACAAAAGGAAGGCCGCACCTCTTCAACTAGTCGTATCCCGATTCACTAATGAAAACCCATAGAGGACTCCGAAAGAACTGTACTCAAGGAAATGTGAGCTCGATTTCCAAAGTTTTGCTCTCCCACAACTCAATTTATTCAAATCCTTGTAAAGAAGAAAATCAAATGTCATTGTGCGACAAGTGAACAAGCACGTGACATCATTACACCCCCAGAGGGGCGCTGACCTTGCCATCAACCTCAACAAACCCATCCTTCGTAGCGGAGCATCGCGGAGACGAAGGAGAAGGGAAAGAGCCATCATCCTCACATTCAGCGCACCGAGGTTTGCGAAAAGAACGCGACAAATGTCATGCTCCAAAATATTTGCCTTGTCCCGCACTGCCCCCATGGGACAACCTAGAAAGGCGATTCCGGATGGTACTGCAATCCTCGACGACCAAAGCAAAAGCAACCAGTCAGTGTCGAAGACGGAGTTTTTCAACTTGTTCAACCTTTACAAGACACTGCCTCACCCTACAGAAACATCCCTCAGAACCTGTGCAGGGTCACCTGGAGGTCAACAGGGGGGTGAGAAGAGCAGCGGTTACGGCATATGTTCAGATGATAAGAGAGTTAAGATAGCTCTCCCCACACTCATCGAGTGCAACCCACAATGTCCAGCAACATGACTAATTCCCACGGGGGAGCCTGGACGTGCACGCCATTACCACCGCGCACCTCAGGTAATATCCAAACTACATCCTTTCCGGTATACCAGGGCCCAACATCTTTGCTGCTGCTCGGTAGGGACACATGAGGTAACAGAAGTCCGTAACAGCATAACGGACCCCACACACGCGCCGATAACGCCCAAATATTGACCTGAGATGGGTGATAGTGGGTGCAACGCTACACTGACAAAGCGCACTTACAATATATGTTGACGTCCTCAAGAACGGTGGTACAAATTTGGACACCCATCTCTCTGGCTGGACCCAGTCTTTGCCATCTCCAAGTGACATAAGGGCCAGTGAATAGAAAAGACAGAAGTTCATACCCCTGGAGATCAACAAAAACATCCTCCATCGGGGGGGAGTGCCAATGGCCTACGGGATGCTTACGCGTTGCAGATACCAAGGATGTACAATTCTCATCCTCCACTTAAGGAAGAAATCTAACCATCCCAACAGTTGACCCTACAAAGGGAATCGTCGCAAAAGACAATAAACAATACGTACTATCCTCTCCTCAATCTCCGCTCGTGGACGGGAGGTAGTTCATTCACTTTCACGTCTTCTTACGTGACAGTCCGTTCCTCTCCACAGAGTATCCAGCGATAAAGCAGCCCAGCTGTCACGCTGGGCATAACCTCGCAAAGTATTGCGCCCTACATGGTGCAGCCACGAGTGTCAACCGGGACTGTTTCGTTTACGACATGTAAAACGGTAGAGACAGTTGCATGAGACCTTCCCACAAGGATTTACAAGGACTCAAAGAGACTGGTCTTCGTCCATTTCCAGGTATATAACACCCTCCTGAGGGCAGTCAAAAGCGACACAAAGCGTTTCATCACATTCATCAACCAATTACTTGGATATGTCCCCAGTGCACGAGAAACGCACGACACGATTACACCTACTTGCCAACAGCCGGTCCAGACAGACAAGGGACGACCGAACCAACGGAACCACTATCCTAGTGAAGATATAGGATTCCTGAGGTTAACAACACCCCTTGAGTCTCTCGCTCCAGAAGACGGACCCGCCAGTTGGGTGACCCGCTCCCATTATTCCGTTTTCACCACACGATGCGCTTTCCCCCCGAACAAGGAGAACATGCTTCTAGTTTCACTTCGCACCCTCTGGCTACTGACAAAGGGAACCAGAGACCAAAAACCAACTTTGCTGGCCTTCATCCAGAAAGATGTCCTTAACCCGGCCACCCGCAAAGCCATCACCCTTTAATACTGAGCGTGAAGAAAGTCTGGTACCTGAACTCCAACTCATCTGGTGCCTTAGCCCCTTCATTACCAAAACCTTCAGCGAATCCTTGTTATTGTTCCATCCGCCGGGTCATCAGCCTGCCTCTCCTTCTCCGCTTCTATAGTTTTCCCCGATTCCACTCTGTCCCGTCGGCCTCATTTAACTGGACTAGATTCGACAACCAGTCTTCCATGAGTTTTGTTCCCGTTCACTTTTCCGCAATGAGCCAACAATCCCAATCGTCCTTCTGCCCAACTTCCATTTGATAGAGCGACAGGCTACCCCCGACTGGCAAACCTACGGGGGATTCACCTCTGTGGTTAAAACTACAGAGACAAAATACGGTTCTCCCCGCCGGCTCACAGGCTAAAAGTAACAGTGCCGAGACTTTTACACAGCAGAACCTTTTGTGCATGACCATCAAACCTGGAGCTTTTCCATCCACCCTGCATCCTTGTCCAAAACCTTGGCCAAGGGACCTTTGATACCACAGTGATCCGGGGCCTGTGTCACATCGCTATGTGACATGGACTCTTCTTGCAAAGCATTCGTGTTTTGAGAATGTGATGTTATCTTTCTTATGCATTGCACATATGTTCCACATATTTCCAAGTTTATATAGTGGGTCCTCCAGATACCAGACTGAGAGTGGTCATGGAACAGGATCACCTATTCTTCCGCCCGATACCACCCCACTCCTTCTGCTTTTTCATCCTCGATCCCTTAATTCATCTGCAGTCGATGTTGTTCGCACATCACACAGGACCCGCAGGGTATACAATCCTTTCCTTTTTTTGATGTTCCATAATGTTTGTCCTTTCTGCCTGTGATCTAGGCAGCCAGTGATTTTGCGAACAGCACCTTCTGAGCTTCTCTCTTCTCAGTATGGCCTAGTCCAGCCCCCCCTCGTCTGACCCTTTGATGATAGTCGGCTATTGTCCCGGTGTACGCCATGGTGGAGCTTTTCTGCTCTCTCTTCTCCTCTGGATGTCAGCCACTCTGTCCGCGACTGTGTCCTGTTCCACGTCGGTCGCCCTTGAACTGCGCGTACCTTTCTTCATTTCTTACTATGCTCTTCCTCTCCTTTGTTTCCTGCTACGGCTATAGCTTTCCGCTCTGGGAATATCAGGTTCGGGGTGGGAGGAGGGAGTATGGGAAGGGGTGGAGGGAGGTGCGAAGGGGGGGGAGGGGCAACCCACGTGGGAAGGGATGTATGAAGGGATACGGTGATACTGGGGGAGAGATTAGCCAAGCTGGTAGCCTTTGTTTTGCTGGGGCGGGGTGTTGTTGGTCCCGCTGCAAGATAGCTCGTCTGGTCCCTTCCCCGGTTCGTGGGCAGCCAGGTGGCATGGGTGTTGCCCGTTGTCGCGTGGGGCGTGTAGGGAGGTTGTTGCTCCGACCTGTATAGGATTCGAGGTCGGCCGGAGGGGGCGGATTGGTTGGGGGGTGTGGCGGGGGTGTGTGGGGTGGTTTTCGTTGGATTGTGTTGTGGGGGGTGCGAAAGTGTGTGATGGGCGTGGTTATGGGGGAGGGGCGAGGAGGCTGGCAGGTAGGTGAGGGGTTGGATGGTGGGAGGGCCAGAACAGTGCGGTATTGTGGGAGCCAGACCGACCTCATTAGCGAGGTTGTTGTTGGCTGAATACTAACGTGTGTTCTTTCTGTGCGCTGGATAGGTCTCCAACATCATGGCTCGATCCCAAACGGCTTTGAGGGTCAGGTGTTTTTTTTGGCCCCAAGGCGCGGGGATGTGTTCGCGAGTGACCTAAGGGGGGATTGACGGCCGGGTGCTCCTTCTATTAAGGCCAGCTGGTCGTCATTCCCGTCGTGCTTTATCGTGGGGAGCGTTGGGGGGCCCGGGAGGTTCTTTTTCTTCTTGATCGTGGCGACCCAGTTAGGCGGTGACGTTATCGTGGCGGGGGTGTGGGTTTGGGTTGGTGATCGACGCCCGGGGGTGGGGGGTCCGTTTCCCTTAGTTTCAGCTGTCCGGTGGGTGTTGCTTGCTTCTGGAACGCGTTTTTTTTCGAGGCCGCAGGGGGCGGGTTTTCGCTCCCGGAGGGTTGGACTGTATGTTGTCTGAGTGCAGGGGTGAGTCCTGACCTAGGCGCTGCTTCAGGGCGATATTCCTTCAGGGAGGGGTGTGACGGTTGCGGCCGAAAGTCGGGTAAGACGGCCGATAGGTCCGGGCACGCTTCGCGCTGGGGACGTACCGGCTGTGTCTGGGGTGCGGTGTTGTAGCGGAGTCACCCATGGGAGATGGCGCGGCGATTCTGTCCAGTCGGCGGCTCTGCGCGTACGCGTCAGCGGGCTTCGTTCGGCGTTTTGGCTTGGTTAGGGTTTGGTTAGTGTGCTGGGTAGTGAAGAGGGCGTTGTCTCATGGTTCCCCTTCTCACACCTCCCACGCCGATCCATCACGCGTTAGCTCTGCGCCGGGCCCCATACTTTGTTGTGCTTGAAAATATGGGGCCGAGGGTTGCAAGTCTATCTGTGCTAATCATCTTACATATTACCCTGAATGCTTTCATAATACGTATTATATTCTAATTAGGAAGCAACGTGTGGCTGTGGTGAAACCGCTTAAAGTCCAAAATTGGTGTAAGTTCGAAAAACCCAATATCGCTCTTGTTTCTCTGTGAGTACAGAGGATGGGGATTTTGCGTAGCATCGTATTCAACTGCTCGCGCTCCGGCATGAGCTGCTGGCAATCGTTCCATTCCCTCGTCTGAGCGATCAACCTCCAGCATCAGATGGAGTATCGGGTCGATGTGAAAAATGAGGGTTCCCATTGACCTTCGCAATGGTGTGGAGTTTGTCCTTGAAAGCCTGTAGCCGGCGGAGCCCCATTGATTTCAATGAGCACAGGTGAAATGCAATGTGATTTCTCTTTTATCTGATAGCAGAGAATCCTGCATTAAAGTTAATGGCCGGGATTTTAACCTTGTTTTTTGGTTGCGTACCAAGAGTCCGTACAGTACTCCCTATTCTGGGGGTAGTTGAAGGTTTACATATTTTTGCCACTATGCAAGTCACCCTCTGCCTGCCCTTGGCACCTGGCATCAGTTCCTTCCCGCTCCTACCCCTTCGGAATCCTCATCCCGTCATCTTTTTACGGCGATTCTCTTTTTTACCATCTTACAACTTATCCCTGAGCTATATCCTCGACGCTACTGCTTGATTCGTCTATCTATGCGACTTCTTCCCCTCCCCGTTACTCCCCGCGTGCCTTTACAATATTTCCCTTACCGCAGGCCATTGCGTTCAGGGTGTCTGAGTGAACTCCATGTATGAAAGGCTCACCCACGGCTCCAACCGTTTGATTTAGTATTCTGATACACCAAACATGAATAATCAGACCTGGGTATTCGGTTAATATTGTTGTCGTTTCTGTTACCACTATCCGACACAACCCTGACAAGATTGAGGCCAGACTGCCGCCCTGGTATCCCATTGGTTTTCGTTGCCAAGGAGCGTAGAAAGTCGCTGCGCACTACGCGTGGCCAATACGTCCCTGAGAATTAATTGTGAAGTGGTAATACACCTATCCAACATAGTCCAACGCCGCCCCCCCTCATGCGTCACAATTTATTTCTTCCGGAGTGTGTCTTTTCACGCTATGTTCCCTCCAGCGGAGGTCGACCATAAGTAAACCAAAAAACACCAGGCCATGGATGTAAGGATAGACAAGCACTGCCTTTACTTGGTAGGTGTAAACTAAGATTGCTGATTGTCACGAACCAAGTCATGGGAGCGGAAAGAGTTGGAGGACGGAAGGTTCGAAGTCGCAGAGCCATGTTCGAGGGGAGCCAGAGTTGTGTGATCCAAGGCATGCCGAGGTCCGAGAGCCAAAGAGGGGTACCGTTATCGTGAGCCATTAAGAACCTGTGAGATCCCAGCAGAGTAAGAGAATCATCCATGCGGAGATACGTGCCGAGCGACGAACTAGACTGAGTACAGAAGCCATAGATAAACAGGGAGGCATCCCATCAGGAAGGTCGGCAGGGTCAGAGGAACCTCGCAGTGAGACTTCTCCTGATTGGTGCAGCCTTACAATCGCCAAGGTGAATCTTAGTACTCGGCGTCAGTGAGGTACTTGCCGTGTCGAGCTGAGAGCGGTCATGCGGGGGAGCCTGAGGGTCGGGGGGCAGAAAGAAGACGTGTTCACTGTTGGCCACTAAAAGCGCTCCGTAAAGTGTCGGTTGCGCACAGAATCCCGCTCCTTAGAGGCATCCGCTTCCTTTTGCGAGGAGAAGGACGCGCTCGGCGGCCGGTAGGGGGAATATCGACGGTCTGCTGAGGTGGTTGATCACCGCAGGGCGGCAGGGATGATGAGCCGCGAGGCCGGCTAAGGTCGGGTCCTAGCCATGCGTCCAGGGTCTCCCTGAAGTCTTGAGTTGATTCTGTGTAGGGGACTGCGGGGAAACCTGATCCGTAACAGTTTCACACTCTTTGAGACCAAAGGTTTGTCCTGTGAAAGGACCGCAAAAGGCACGACTGGGTCCATCTTCATGCTTTTGGGAGGGGCTATGGGAAATGAGCACCATGAAATTATAATATGCCACGCCCTTCGGGCAGTTTAACCTTCGCTTCTCCTACGAAGAGTGGCGGGTCATCTGGGTGGAGGAGTATTCATAACCGATGCCTGTCCACACTGTTAGGGTTGGGGCTAAACTCCATATAAACTATTAAGCTCTACCACCGTTGTCTTCATTACACTCTACATTAATACCCTGAGCCTGAATGATTTGCCAAATCCTGTACCTATTTGCTTCATTGCCCCACCCTTAAGTAATGTGATTATATATTTTCTTGTATGTTTCTTTGTGCACATCCTGTGTTTCACCTATCTTAGAAGGAAATAACTATATATATTTTTATAAGTCGTGTTCAACTCAAACGCCAGAGATATTTGGTGTATTATGATAACCCTGTACTAGCTATCCCCGTGACAGCTGCCATCTCCCCCCTTGAACAGGCAGGTCACACACATTTACCCTGAATCCTGGGCCTTTCTTTTCTCTTCCCGCCTAAGTTGGGAGAGTGAGTGTGTGACCTGTCCCGCTGATCCTGGATGAGATCAGGGAATAGAAGGACTCTGCGGGCTGCCCTTTACCCTGTAATTTGGTGATTATTCGCGGCATTCTGCGCGTTCTGTGCCCCTTGACCCCTATGACCCGCGATCGTAGACTGTTTCCTGGGACCTCCAAAAGCGCAGCCTAATGGTTGTACTCTCAATCGCGGCGTGGCGTAGGGGGGTTTACAGTGCATGGGTGCCGTCGGATCCTCCGCAGTTTCCTGGTCCAATGGTGCACTGTCTATGGCCTCCGGCATTTTTTGGACGGGTCGACATATGCGCGTTCGCTGCCTCCCCGGCGCGTTCTGCGTCGCCTGTCACACTGTCTAAGTGCCCCTGCCCTCTTTCCTGACGTCGATTACGCTTCACACAGAACATACCCATGCTCCTCCTCTCGTCCTCCGTGGGCCCCCCGCCTCCGGTTTCCTCCGCTCCCTGTACTGGTGCGGGTGTCGGTCTGCAACTGACGCAGAGCGCGTGACCGGTCGCCCAGCGTGATGCGGGGTTGCACCGTGCGCATCGGCGCCACATCTCTGGAAGCTCAACCTCGGTCTCATCGGCTGTTATATAGGCCCCACCTGCCACTCTCAAGCAGCCTATCAAAAGAACGGGTTCTCGCTTTCTGGATGCCTCCCATTGGTGTGGTAGTCCTTTAATATGCTGTCTGAAGCTTCATTCCTTGCTGACATAACTTCTTTTGTGACCTGAACCTCACCCTCCAAGCCTTTCTGTTTTCTTACCTTTCGCCTGACCCTGCCTATCACCTTGGACTCGTGGATACTCTCCTGCCACTGCCCTGTATGGAAATACGATGACGCTGCTCTCTCCGCCTACCGGTTGGTCCCCACGTGCACTCCTGACGACTTTGCTCTACGACACTCGGCTCTCTCCAATCCTGACTCCGCCTCATCCCCACTACCGCTACTCTCCACTCCTAGACCCGCAATACCATGTTTACACTGTCTTCTACTACCTGACCCGGCCTGCAAGATTATCTCCCTACACTCTAGACGTGCCCTCACGGTTGTGGTCGGCATTCTATACACATCCCTCCCCCAAGCCCCGGGTCGCGCCTGCGTTGTGGTGGAGCTACACGTTACAGTAGTGCAGGTCCAGGGACCATCCAACAGCTGGATATCAACCCAGAGACTGCATTGGCAGAAGCCTGCCGTTGACTGCCCTGACTGACAGAATAAACCGTTCCAGTTTATTATACCCTCCTGCCTGGTGTGTGATCTTTTCTGGGGGAAGGAGAAAGGTTTGTGTTGCTCACCCAGAAGATCTATGTCAGGTTGTTCCCCCGAAGCCTGTCCTGTGTCCTCACAAACATCAGCAGACAACTCAGAACCCTCCTGCTTACCAACAGGTAGCATGCCCACACACAATGCTGTAATGGCAGAATCTCCCATTGGTGGGGGAAACACCGTTATATTTGGAGGCGCTGCTGAGATCATGACAGGAACGGCTTTCAGCTATGCAGCGTTGCAAGGTTATTACAGGTAGCTTTCAGAGCAATTGCTGAGAGATGAGGGAGGCATGTGTAGCGTTAAGTGAACTGCAGCCTACGCTAATCCACAGGCGAACTGTGTGGGGCTAAGAGACTATTTCTGTCCTTAGTCACCCTGAGGCCTGACATAGTAGGAAGTGCGCTATGACTTCGTGGATCGTATTTTGCCAGGGGCCATGATCACCCGACTTAGACTAAGTTGTCTGGAACCACCGGAGTGCCTTTAAGTATGTGATGGAGTGTCTTAGGAGGGGTGCCTGCGTATTCGATGCCATGCCCTCTTGCTTGAAGAGCTCCACCATAGGTACTATCTTGACACACAGTGAACCACAGAGTACTTTTTATGGACCCGTGTGCGAGTGCAGAGTACCGAGGGAGCTTTGCTAGGCCTGTGGTATAACCTACTCTCGGTATAACAGCTAACCATGTTACTTGCGGGACCTGCAAGAAATAGATTTCCCACCAGATTCATGTGGACCCGCGTGGTTGAGTTGCAAATTACAGAAACTGGTGTTGCAATCTTTTGTGTAGTGTGCGAAAGCCATAACCGTGCCCTTTTTGTGCTGCAAGGTGCTCCTGTTTTCACCAGGGGGGAGGAGACAGTGAGGATTATTCTCCATTATGGGGCTGTGGATGTAGGGACTGCCCCCAAGATCGAGGAGCCTGGGATAACTAACAATTTAGGCTATCGGTCATCCCGATGGCACGAAAGACCGACCCCACCCAAGTGATTGATTGCTCAGATAGTAACCATGAGTCACGCCCTGCCCCTGTACCGCCCCACCTCTATATACCACTATAGGGAGGAGGTGTACTTTAACAGCCAATGCCGAACCGACTGCTGAAGCCAAGGGAGGAGCCTGATGTGGCCGACCACACCCTCAGTTCTTCGGAGGCAGCAAAGACGGAGGAGCTACATTACCTGTTCTCCTACCGGTCCACGCACTTATCAACGTACGAGATGGCGACTGTAACCTTGCCAATTACGTCTGCCAGTAGGACTCCTGGAAGTTATGTAAGTGGACATGATTCCTGAAATGCCCTGGTCCCAAGTGTGACTTTCTGGGTGGTGACCTTGTCGGGGAGCTACTTGTCCAAGGTGCAGAGCACGCTAATCTTTACCCCCATGCGTGCTAAGGCCTACAGCCTTCGCTACAAAGGACCCCCGGCTGACCCCATACCTGGGTGGCCGGCGATGCAGTTACACAAACTGCCTCAGCACCGGAGTTTCCGAGGGCCCATGTCCCCAGCGGAATCTCCAGGGATCCGTGCACCCAATGGTCTACGCAGGTCCAGACCCAGTGCCAGAGATGGGGCCTAGACAGTCCTTAGCTGGAAACAACGGAGAGCAAGCCCACCGGGTAAGGTGACTGCCTGGGGTGAGGAGGATCCACAGTTGTTGCGGTACAGGAGCTAAAACGCTGCCTGTTGATTGCCGTACACTATGGTGCTCTGCCCGGTGCCTTTTCACCCACGGAGGTGTCCCTATCCTCATCGGCGCTGAGCAGTGGTCAGGCATCTGTGTGTTCGCAGCCGGCCTTGTACACCATACAGACCCTGCAAAAACACCAAAGGTACCCTGTGCCACTGACGTACAGTACAGTCCGATCCCGCTGACAGCGGCAGTTCCTAGCAGCCTAGTCGGTGAATCCAGTATCCCGATCGGCGGTCCCAGGGTTCCAGGAAACCACGGAGCGTGATAGTACACGACACCTCCTTACTACCCAGCTGAGAACCGGTGGAGACTTCCGGCAAAAGGTACCGGTGACGACAGTGACCCTACACCGGAGGATGACGATGACACGCGCCACTCCAATACACGCCCCTCCAAAAGACCGGATGTCGACGCACTTCCGTGAGGGACATCAATCTCTATCCGGATTCCTCCGAGACCAGCTGAAGTCAACAAAGATGCGCCTGGCAGGGCAGATGTGGACGACCAATTCCTGCCCCGGTTGAATACCGTTTCAGCTAACACTGACATGGGACGATTCATGACTCTATGCGGGCCACACCTGGTAATGCATCAATAAGAATGATGTTGATTATGTTCTATGTACTGATGTATCAGCAAAATGGATATCATTGAATTGTTATGAATGACCTGGGTTTTACCATCGTGGGTCCAGACCTGTTTGCCCTTCTCCTGGTTGTACTTAAGGGATTGCCACCCAAATTTAGTCAGTGCCTCTCCCCCCCCCTTCCCATTGAGAGAAGCAGGTCACACACTGTTTGCCTGAATATCGGTCCTTCTCCTTTCCTCTTCCCTATGGGAAGATGGAGTGTGTACCTTCCCCTGATCATGATAGAGGATCAGGGAAAAGAAGGACTGCTGCGGGCCCCTTGACCCATGAGTCAGGTCCAGGAATAGAATTGATTTGTCAAAGTCATCAGAACAATCTAAAGATTGTGTCAAAAGGAAATATTTGGACGGAAAGATACGGTTTTGGACCTGTTTTCCAGCGACGACCAGCAGGTGGCGTCCGAGAGGAGGAGGCGGTTTCCCATTGTAGTCATGGGGCATTGACTTCAATGTATTCCTTGACGCCGGCCTCGAGAAAAGGTTGGCAGCCATCCAAACCACACAGTACCGCAAAGCGGATACAATGTCTTTGAAAGAGTTAAATCACTTCAGTCAAGTGATCAATGACAATTGGCCGTGGGAATCTTAGGTTTCTATGGGCACCTGGGAATAAAATTCTTGTTGGCCCTTCGCCCCCTAGGAAACCCCCACACACGACCACCACTGGGTCCAGGAATGAGAAGACCCCCCGTATAGGGTCGAGCGCAGAGAGGGTCGCGCCATTGACTTTAATGGTGGAGGCTGCGAGGTCCCATTGAATCCAATGGCGGCGTGCACCCATGCATTGTCCTATGGGGCGCTGGCCATTGATTCCAATGGGGAAAAGCCGCGTGGCGTAAAAACGGCTAATTGTGTGAAATGGTGTAAAATGTAAGTCCATATCTTCGTTCTGGATATGACCAGAGGGATGGGATTTGGTGAAAAAGTGAAAAGACAGATTCATTTTTAAAGGGATGATCCTGTATTTTTAAAAAGTGTTTTTAAAGTGCATTTAATCTCCGGTTCTGGGGGTCGCGAGAGCTGCAACTTGGGCCAATATGTAGAGTCACTATCGGCATAAAACAACTGTTCAGGTTTCGACCCACTGACCCCCCCCAGAACGGAACCTATTAATATGTGAAGATATTATACTGTGAATAGTATTTTGGATCTGATATAGGATGCAGACCCATCTGCTATGCTAATAGGTCAGGAAGGGCAGCCGGATGTTTAGCTAAGCCCTCTGATCAAAGGTTAACCTCCCTGATTGTTTACAACTAGGGCCAAGACAAAAGAGGCCTAGGGTTAGAGATGGGTTTGAGATGGTATTAAACCAGCGCAGCCCTTACTCAATTGTCTTTGTGACTTCAAGTTGCTGTATGAATGCCAGTCCCAGATTTGACTAGTTCAATCATTCCATCTTAAGTAAGTGTCTATATTTTGTCTGTTATTTTGTATATCTCTGTGTTTACACCTTTTTCAAGAAAATTATATTTATCATATCTCAAGCCGTGTTCAGTTCACCCAGGTACAGAGGCGGCACATTTTATGAGTGCGGCTAGCTCTGCAAGCCTTGGGATGCCCCGGCATGCTACAGCTCGCACTCCTTGGCGTGCCGCGCGTCATCGACGCGCGGTCACCGTCATCGGGTGCCTGCATCCCCTGCACGCGCGTCCCAGGGCTCCCCGAGGGAGCCCTGGTGTCCCGCGATGTGGGGGACCGGCGGCAGGGGGTTCCGGGGACCCGGCGGACCCAGCGAGCGAGAGGAGAAAGCCCCAATCGGAGGGCGCTCCTCCGCCTTCGGAGGCGCGCCAGGCCCACTCCCGGCGCGCGCCTGGTTTACTGCTGCGGCCAAGGACCCGGGCAAATGCTCAAATAAACTCGCCGCACCATTATTTTGGGGAAATTAACTTATGTCATAAGTTACCGTGACAAGCATATAATTAACTGGTGCAGAGGCGGGATTGAACTGGACCTGTGGCCCTGCCAACAAGGGCCACAATATGCCCGGTGCCCGGACCGTGCTTGGTCGTGCAAGAAGCCCCTCAGGGCCAGCCGCATCACGAGCTGCGAAAAATGACCCAGTTAGCGGCATCCTCCTCCGATGGCTCCCGCCCCAGCCAGGGCTACAACCTTTTCGCGGGACGTCCCTCGGAGAACCAGCTGGGTTGCATCGGCAACAGCGGCGATGAGCGGCGGCCATCCCATCGGATCCCGCGGAGAACCGGCGGCGGAAAGAAGACCGCCATTCCGGCATTTTGCCCGGCGGCCATTTTATTCGGGGGGAGGGTTGGGGTGTGTGGGAGGTGGGTGATTCACATTGTTTTGGCGGAGTCGCGATTCCACAGCGATGACCGGAGCCCCACGATCCACGCCGGCGACCCTCTAACCAAAGCTGGGGCTGTCGCTGCAGCCTCCCCGGGGCTTGCCCTAGCGGCGGTGGAAAGAGCCCCGATTCCGGCAAAGTGCCGGAGCCCTTTCTGAGTGGGGGGAGGGACAGGGGATTGCGGGAGGGGGTTTTTTACCAAGTTGAATGGAGCTGTTTACTCCACAAGGACCTGGGACCCTTGTCCTGCACGTTTTACCTGTACCAACCAAACCCCGGGCGCTGTTTGTGGCACGGCCCGTTGCTTCGCCGGCCCAGTATACGCCGTTGGCGGCCACTCCAGTCCCCCTGCAATCGGGACCAATGAAGGCAGCGGTTTCTTCGCGGTGGACCAGCGGTAGCCGACCACGCAATCGCAGACTGATCCTGACTATTTTTTTCCCTTGACTGTACCCTATTGTTCCCTGTAGGGGTGACCAGTGGGTGGCAGAGATAGGGGCACAGGGGAGGGGAAGAGGGCAGCTTGTAGGGCATCTGGGCTTCCCCATTACCCTGGCAGAGCTCAGGGGGACTCTCAGTTAAGAGCCCCACTTTACAGCCTTTGCTATGGGCTGGAGGTATCAGGGTTGTGGCACAGTTAGACCACCCCAGGTGCTAACCGGCAGGAGCTAGTGGGTCCATCTGAACCAGCAACCCTGAGCTCACCTCCAGAATGGGGGCACAGCTTCAGGGAGAGGGGCTACCCCCGTTAGCACCCCAGCTCTAGGGTAGATTGCCTGGCAGAGGGTTGGGTGGGCCAGTGGTACCGGGGAGGGAGGCAGCAAGTGAGCCATCCAGATTCCCCATTACCCTGGCAGAGGTGTAGAGCCCCACTGTTGATGCCTGGCTATGGGTTGAGGTATCAGGGGCAGTTGCACAGTTAGCCCACCCCCAGATTGCTGCCAGCCAGAGCCAAGATAGGCGCTTCTGCGACCAGTGCCCTGGTCTCCTCTCCATATGGGAGGCAATGTCAGGGAGATGGCCTCACTCAGGTGTCCCTGAGATCCAGTTAGGAGTGCTAGGGGAGAGCAGGGTGAGGAGAGGCCTGCAGGTAGGTAGCCAGCACCAGATCTCATTGGGAGAAGAAGGGCTAGTGGTGCCAGGGAGGGAAAGCAGCAGGTATGGCAGTCTAGAGTTCCCCATTACCCTGGCGGAGCCTCAGTGCTCTCAGTCACATCCCCCTGTTGCACGCCTGGCTATGGGCTGGGGTATCATGCGCAGTGGCAAGCTTTGTGCCCACCAGGGGATACCCTGTCACCAGAGCTAAGGCTGGTTGCATTGAAGAGGTGCCCCTAAGCTCATCCCTGGTAAGGGGGAGGCAAGGTACGGGGGTAGGTGCACTCAGGTAGTTCCACGTGTCTGGGTTTAGGATTGCCCAGGGGTGTAGAGGATGCAGGTGGGCTGGCAGGGAGGTAGCAGCAGAGTCATCAGCAGGGCTGAGGTGCTGGCCTAGGGGGGCTAGGCATGGAGACACTGTGGAGCAGGGGGAGATAGGAGGTCAGTGGGGTGTCAGGCAGCTGGCAGAAGCTATGAGGGCTAGGTAGGCAGGAAGTCCCTTGTTCTGACTGGCCAGGAGTGACCCCCGGCAGATTCCCCAGGGTTCCAGAGGTGGGGCTGTGGGTATAGCAGCCAGGAGCAGTAGCCAGGGCTAGGGGGGGTACAGCAGAGGGTCTCCCCAGGGCACCAGGGTAGCTACAGGGAGGAAGGGCAGCACAGTGGAGTGGGTGATGCTGGCCCTACAGCAGCAGTGGTGGTAGCAGGTGCTTGTTCCTGGCCTTCAGTTTTGAGAGGGCAGGGGCAAAAGCACCTGGGTACCAGGGACCCCAGTACAGGATACTGGGAGATTGCCTTGTCCCAGGGGGCACAGGAGGGGGTAGGAGTCAGCACCCCAGGTGGTTTCTGGATTCCAGATATGATGCCATCCAGGGTGGGGACTGCCCCAGAGCCAGGGAGGAGAGGCAAGGGTATAGCAGAGCAGCTACAGGTGGGCACAGGGCCAGGGCAGGTAGGGTCCCTACAGGATAGTGACATAGCTCTTTCCCAGACTTGGTTGACAGGAAAGCGACGGTCTGTGCTTGATAGTTGGTCTCTCTCGCTGATGCAGAGAGACATGCCAGTCTCTGGGCAGCATGCAGCCTGGTCTGCAAGGTGCCCCTTCACGATGGACTTGGTTCACCAGGCACTGGTGTGGGGGCCAGGTGGCAAAGGGGATGCCCGGGCACCATGTTGTGAGCCTGCTCACAGGATCTGGCTTCACTATTAAATGGTCCAGGACAATGTACTGGACAATGCCGGAGGCTTTCTCTGAGCATTGCACAGTCTGACCTTGGGGTGAATTTGCTGGACGTCCACTCCTGGGAACATTGGCAACTGTTTTGAATCTTTTCCACTTTTGAATAATCTTTGTCACTGTAGAATGATGGACTTTAAATTGTTTGGAAATGGCCTTATACATCTTCCCAATTGATGGCAGCACAATTGCTTCTCTAAGATCATTGATGATGTTTTTCCTCCTTGGCATTGTGTTAACACACACCTGAATGCTCAGACCACAAACTGCTAAAACTTCGCTTAATAGAGGTGGTCACACTTGCTGATGATCATTATCAAGGGCATTTGATTGGCAGCACCTGTCTGCTACTTCGCACCTTAATTCCTATGGAAGCAGTAGGTTGTACTTAGTTTTTCACACAAGCTTCTCCTTTGGCTTTATTTTTGGTTAAATAAATCTGACTGGTGTATATGTCATGTGTTGTTGTTCATCTGAGGTTGTATTAAGGAACAAATGAATGTTATTATATCCTGATATGTAAAACCATAGAATTCAAGAGGATGTAGTTTCTTTTTCACACAACTGTATATTATAATATATATATATATATATATATTATATTAGAGAGAGAGAGAAAGAGCGGACCCCGCATCCACAAGAAGTATCAGTTACTAAATACCGACTATTAAATCAATATGCGTGATGAGTCGGTGGTGCTAAGAGGGCTGATAAATATGATAGGAGAGGGAAAAAAACCTAGACAAAGGCACTCTAGTGTACCAGTTCAAAGTACAAATCCATGATATCTTTATTAAACAACTGTCCAGAACAAAATAAAGAAAGCAAGAAATGATAAAAACAAGGCATGGATCCCCTGTACGTACATAACTAAGCATGTATTCTCCAACAGTGATATCCCAATCAGTCAAAGTATCACTACAGTATAGTGTGCCTAACAAGTGTGAGCAATAAATGCGACACAGTGCAACAGAAATGATAGTAACCAAGGTCTAATTACCACAAATAAATGCATGTATTCCCAACAACATCTCTGGGAAGTCTCAAGTGACACATGCAGGTAATATTATAACCAAGATAAAGAACACCACAGCAAATGCTAATAGTCATACATCACCGGTGTGGGCACACAGCAGGGTCATGGAGGACATGGAACAGAGTTCAAATCATGTGTACGGTGTCCCTGGAGGGGGACAAACCAGGGGTCCTGCCTACTGACACTGCTCCTAACGCTTTCGGCCAAGACCTTCTACTGGATGGTGAGGTAGGCAGGATAGCAAACATGCTAAAAAGGGAGTGTAATTGTCCCGTTGAGTGTAACCACCTGATTATAATGATGCAATTTTATGATAGCACAGGTGATGTACCTGGTGTGTATTGATAATTGTTCTCATACTGGAGCTATATGCATCATAATGGGGGATCCAATGTATGGTGTTGTCGTAGGTGGCGCCCTCCCTCTCTAGAGAGGGCAGTACTGGCGACTAAATCCTCATATGGGGAGGTGGCGCATGCGCGTGACGTCACAACTAATCGCCTCCCATGGCAAGAGGCTCTATGGTGAGTCTGGATAGGAGGCGTGCCTAACGAAGGGCACGGAGGGAACTCCGGCATTTACACCACTCAGGCATCACTGCGCATGTCCACGCGCGGAGGCAAAATGATCACACATCTATATATATAAGAAATAACGATACCGTTTGAGCGAATCTAGAGGCGACCACTCCACAGTTTTCAAAAAGTTTTGTATTTGTGTGACAAAAAACCAACGTTTCGGTCCCCCACAACCTTTCTCAAGGACCGAAACGTGGTTGTTTTATGTCCACTAAATACAAAACTTTTTTGACAACCTTGTGGAGTGCTGCCTCTGATATTCGCTCAAACGTTTCGTATTTCTTATTTGATTTATCACGGACTATAGCTGAGGCCCCGGCGTTTGCCCGGATGTTTGTGGTGTGGGGTGTGGCATTTGGTGAGGAGTGGTCAACGCGGCCCATGTGCGTGGGTAGTGCTGCTGTGGCTGTACTGATGGTGATTGTATCGGTGTGCTGATTTGGAGGGTTTGGTGCTAGCAATGCCAGTGTGCTGGGGGCCATGGGATAGCGGTGTGCTGATGTGGTGGTGCTGGGTGATAGTGTGTGTGTGTGTGTGAATACGTGTGTGTGTATACACGTGTGTATACATGTTTGTGTGTGTGTGTATACATGTTTGTTTGTATACATTGTATGTGTGTGTGTTGTGTGTGTGTGTGTGTATACATGTGTACGTTGTGTGTGTATACACGTGTATACACATATGTGTGTATACACTGTGTGTGTAGACATTGTGTGTATGTATATATTGTGTTGTGTGTGTGTATACATGTGTGTGTGTGTGTGTGTGTTATACACGTGTGTGTATACACGTGTGTGTATACACTGTGTGTGAACATGTTTTGTGTGTGTGTTATACATGTTTGTGTGTATACAGTATGTGTGTGTGTGTTACATGTGGTGGTTTGTGTCTGTTATGTGTGTGTACATTTGTGTGTGTGTACATTTGTGTGTTGTATACATGTGTGTTGGTGTTTTACACTACATTTGTGTGTGTGTTCCGTTGTGTTGGTCTGTGTGGTATACGTGGTATCTGTGTGTGTGTATACATTGTGTGTAAATACACGTGTGAGTGTGTGTATCACTGTGTGTGTTGTATACATTTGTGTATGTATACGTGTGTAGTATTGTGTGGTGTATGTCTACATTGTGTGTGTACGTGTCTATGTGTACAATGTGGTTGTATGTCTACGTGTACATGTGTGTGTGGTCACGTGCGTTGTGTACGTGTGGTGTGTAGTGTGTGTACGGTGTGTGTGTCTACGTGTGTGTGTTGTGTCTGTGTGTGTGTCTACGTGTGTGTGTCTATGTGTGTGTGTGTGTGTGTGTGTGTGTATACGTTGTGTGTTACGTGGTGTGTATCGTGTGTGTGTGTGTGTGTGTGTGTGATACGTGTGTGTGTGTGTGTGATACGTGTGTGTGTTACGTGTGGTGTGTGTCCTACGGTCTGTGTGTGTGTGTGTGTTGTACGTGTGTGTGTGTGTGTGTTTCTAGTGTGTGTGTGTGTTGTGTGTGTGTGTTTACGTGTGTGTGTGTGTGTCTACGTGTGTGTGTGTGTTGTGTCTACGTGTGTGTGTGTGTGTGTGTGTGTCTACGTGTGTGTGTCTACGTGTGTGTGTCTGTGTGTCTACGTGTGTGTGTGTCTACGTGTGTGTGTGTGTCTACGTGTGTGTGTCTATGTGTGTGTGTGTGTCCTACGTGTGTGTGTGTCTACGTGTGTGTGTGGTGTGTTCGTGTGTGTGTTCTACGTGTGTTGTGTCGTTGTGTGGTGTGTGTGTCTACGTGTGTTTGTGTGTCTACTTTGTGTGTGTGTGTCTACTGTGTGTGTCTTTGTCCTTGGCGTCTACATGTAGTCTGCGTGTCTCGTGTGTCTGCGTGTCTGCGTGTCTGCGTGTGGTCTGCCGTGTTCCTGCGGTCCTACGTTTGTCGCCGTGTCTCGTGTGTCTCTCTGTTGCGTGTTCTGCGTGTCTACTTTTCGTCGGTGTCTACGTGTGTCTGCGTGTTACGTTGTGTCCTGCGTGCTTACGTGTGTCTGTGTGCTACGTGTGTCTGCGTGTCTACGTTTGTCGCGTGTGTCTGGTGGTCTGCGGTCTACTTGCTGTGTATATACGTGTGTCTACGTATGTGTTACCACGTTGTGTTATTTGTGTTTGTACGTGTTGGGTGTCTACATGTGTGTGTGTATACGTGTGTCTACGTGTGTGTTTGCGTGGCGCCTACGTGTGTGTGTTTGTATCTGTGTTGTACTGTGTGTACGTGGTGTATATATACGTGTTCTGTTGATACGAGTGTATACGTGTGTGTGTACACGTGTGTCTGGTGTGTATACGTGTGGCTGTTGTATAACGTGGTGTCTGTGTGATACTGTTCTGTGTGTATACATGTGGTCTGTGTGTCTACGTGTGTTGTGTGTATACGTGTGTCTGTGTGTTACTGTGTCGTGTGTCTACGTGTGTCTGTGTGTCTACGTGTGTTTGTGTGTATCGTGTGTGTGGTGTAACTTGTGTGTGTGGTATACGTGTGTGTGGTGTGTACGTGTGTTTGTGTGTAACGTGTGTCTGTTAGGTTGTGTGTGTACTGTATAGGTTGTGTGTGGTGTTGTGGTGTGTGTCCTACGTGGTGTGTTTGTGTGTGTGTGTCTGTGTACGTGTGTTGTGTGATCTGTGCTACGGTGTGTGTGTGTCGTGTCTACATGGTGTGTGTGTGTTGTTTTCTGTCCTACATGGGTGGTGTGTCTACATGTTGTGTGTCCTACTTGTGTGTGTTCTGTGGACGTGTGTGTGTGTGTGCCTGTGTGACGTGATGTGTGTGTCTTGGCTGTGTGTGTGTGCTAGCATGTGGGTTGTGTGTGTGTGTGTGCTGTTCTACAATCTGTGTGTGTGTCTACATCTGGTGTGGTCTCATGTCCTACATGGTGTCGTATGTTGTGTGTTTGTGTTGTGTACATGTGTGTTTGTGTGGTGTGTGTGTTACATGTGTTGTATGTCGTGTGTGTGTCTCTGTGTATGCTCTATGTATCTCATAATATATACTATATATATATATATTATAATATATATCTCATCTCTCTTTCTTATCGCGTCTCTATCTATACAGGTGGTGTGTGTGTGTGTCTATGGAGGGATGGAGGCGGCGCTACAGGACGTGTGTGTGGGAGGGGGGGGGGAGCTGCTTACCTTTGCAGTCGCATCATCTTCCTCTGCCAGGGCGGGCCCCCCGCTGCCCTCCGCTCGGGGTGGAGGCCTCCTGCGGCGGGAGCCCCCCGCTGCCCTCCGCTCGATGTGAGTCCTCCTGCAGGGCCGGGAGCCCCCCTGCCTCTGCCTCCGGCTCGAGGTGAGGCCTCCTGCGGCGGGAGCCCCCACTCCCGCGCTGCCCTCCGGCATCTGAGGTGAGGCCTCCTTGCAGGGCGAGGAGCCCCCCCGCTGCCCTCCGGACTCGAGGTGCGGCGGCGGTGCGAGGAGCGTTGCAGGCGTCGCCGTGTCACCTCCTGTCCCGCTGCCTCCCTTGCATCCGTCCTGCTCCCACTGGATGTGAGGCGGGTAGGACCGCGTTTTGGTTTCCGCTCCACCGTCTGTCCCGGGCGCCGCCTCCCGCTGCCCACCTGACTTAGCTGCGCCCGGGGTTACTTGGGGGTGGGTGATTTTTGGTGGGGGGGGGTTTGGGTGAGCTGGGGTGGGGATGGATGTGAGCTTGGGTGGGGGGGGGGGGTGAGTGTGTGGTTGAGATTGGGGGGGAATTTGTGTGCTGGTGTGTGTACACGGGACTCCGGGGACGTTCGGGCACGAGGGGTGTGTGGAAGTTGAGGTGGGCGGTCCAGCTGACGGGGGAGAGTGAGGGGCACCGGGAGGGGAGTGTGTGTGTGTGTGTCGTTTGTGTCCCTGTGTGTGTGGTGTGTCCCTGTGTGTGTGTGTGTCCCCTGTGTGTGTGTTGTGTCCCCTGATGTTCCTTTGGCCCGTCACTCCCCTCAGGCCAATGAGAGGTGTGTCGGGGGCGGGCCCAGGGGACC
>WSYH01001914.1:76585-102086 GCA_036426205.1 Ascaphus truei
ATCCACACGGGACCTTTTCAAGGACCGAACGTTGGTTTTATGTCACACTATACAAAACTTTTTTGACAAAGGGGGTGCTTGCCTCTGATATTCGCTCAAACGGTTTCGTATTTCTTATTTGATTTATACAGGACTAGCTGAGAGCCCCGGCGTTGCCCGGGATGTTGTGGTGTGGGGTGTGGCATTTGGGTGAGGAGTGGTCAACGCGGGCCATGTGCGGGGGTGTAGTGCTGCTGTGGCTGTACTGATGGTGATTGTGATCGGTGTGATATTGGGAGGGTTTGGTGCGAGAATGCCAGTGTGCTGGGGGGCATGGGATAGCGGTGTGCTGATGTGGTGGTGCTGGGGGATAGTGTGTGTGTGTGTGTGAATCGTGTGTGTGTATACACGTGGTATACATGTTTGTGTGTGTGTGTATACATGTTTGTGGTATACATGTATGTGTGTGTGTGTGTGTGTGTGTGTGGTTATACATGTGTACGTGTGTGGTGTATACACGTGTATACACATATGTGTGTATACACATGGGTGTGTGTAGACATGGTTGGGTATGATATATTGTGTGTGTGGTGTGTGTATACATGTGTGTGTGTTGTGGTGTGATACAGTGTGTGAGTACACTGTGTGGTGTATACAGTGTGTGTATACATGTTTGTGTGTGTGTAACATGTTTGTGTGATACTAGTATGTGTGGTGTTACAGTGTGTGTGTGTATGTTATGTGTGTGTACATTTGTGTGTGTGTACATTTGTGTTGTGTATACATGGTGTGTTTACATGTGTGTGGTGTATACACGTGTGTGTGTGTGTGGCTGGGGGTATGCGTGTGTATACATGTGTGTGTGATAATTTGTGTGTAAATAACACGTATGCAGAGGGACCGTGCCAATGAGATTTCCCCTAGGGACACCGGACATCCAGGCAGGCAGGCATACAGTGCTTTCACTAATATAGTATAAGATTTGCACCCACCTTTATATACCTGATGGAGTGCCTTGTTCTCATTTATTCACTATATATATATATATATATATATATATATATATATATAGCAACTGTAAATATTACTGTATGTTCATTTGCATGTCTTAGACAGGTCTGCAACCCTGTCTTTCCCCATTGTCACCCAGCATACAGCGCTTCCACTGCAGCAAGGGATTCTGGGAAATGACATGCAAATGAGCACTCAGTGCCACCTTTTGTCTCAAGCTCGTATTACACAAGCCAATCCTCAAGCCACTGCATGCTGTTTTAAACACAGCTTTTAAACAGAGGCTGGGATGAGATGCATATATATATATATACACAGATAAGTTTTACCAGATAGGAGTCCGGGAAAAACGAGACAGCACACAGCCAGAGAAATCCAGAAGAACTGTATTCAAATTAACATGGCACCACATCCAACGTTTCGGTCATCAAAGAGTGACCTTCCTCAGGCACGTCCCATATGGGACAAGCATCAGCATTTTTTCTGTTTACAGTGTGCTCCAATAGGTTTCTATGTATATACGAACTATGAATATATTATATATATGATATATATAATAATATATATATATACCTATATATAACATACCACACACATATATACAGTGCTCGAAAACCCGGTCGCCCACTCGCCAGGCGCGAACGGAAATTGGCCGGTGGCCAGCTACTTTTTCCCTCTGCTCTGCGCAAATGTAAAAATAAATAAATAAATAACAAAAAAAAATATCCTCCTGGCTGATTGGCCAATTGGTCGTGACGCGGAATGGAGCCCTTCTCTGCAGGGGTAAGTAATGGCTGCTCCTCGCGCGCATGGTCCCTGTCTCCTGCCCGCGCTTCCCCCCTCATCCCCTCCAGTCTCCGCTCCTGTCGGGCAGGAGATGACAGCAGGGAATTTCTCCCCCCATCCCCGTCCCCCCCGTCCCGCTTGCCCCCCCGGTTCCGCTCCTGTCCCTGTGGCTGCACGCATGGGGCAGGAGATAAAAGCAAAAAATTTCTCGCCCCCCCCCTGTCCCGCTTGCCCTCCGGTTCCGCTCCTGTCCCTGTGGCTGCTCGCGCGGGGCAGGAGATAACAGCGGGCGATGTTCCCCCCTCCCTTCCCAGTTGCCCTACGGTCCCCGCTTTTCCCCAGTGCCCGTGGCTGCTCCCGATGCCAGCAGGGGTGATCCACTCGGTCCCCGTGGCTGTCTCCACTTCCCCCCCTCTCCGCTCACCCCCCCCCACAAATTTTAAAATAAATAACAAAAAAAAATATCCTCCTGGCTTATTGGTCGTGACGCGGAATGGAGCCCTTCTCTGCAGGGGTAAGTAATGGCTGCTCCTGCTCTTCGCACGCGTGGTCCCTGTCTCCTGCTCGCGCTCCCCTCCTCATCTCCTCAGTCTCCGCTCCTGTCCCCGTGGCTGCTCGCGCGGGGCAGATGACAGCGACGGATTTCCCCACCCCGTCCCGCGTGCCCTCCGGTTCCGCTCCTGTCTCCGTGGCTACACGCCCGGGGCAGGAGATGACAGCGGGGTATGTCCCCCCCGAACCCACTTCCCCTCTGGTCTCCGCTCCTGTCCCCGTGGCTGCTCGCGCGGAGATGACAGCAGGGGATTTCCCTCCCTGTCCCGCTTGCCCTCCGGTTCCGCTCCTGTGGCTGCACGTGCTGGGCAGGGGTGTTCCCCTCGGTCCCCGTGGTTGTCTCCGCTTCCCTCCCTCTCCGTTCCCCCCTCCCCCCACAGAGAGTGTGTGTATGAGAGAGTGTGTGTGTATGAGAGAGTGGTGTGTGTGTATGAGAGAGTGGTGTGTGTGTGTGTGTATGAGAGAGAGAACGTGTAGGACACCAAAGGTACCCCCCCACCCCACCCAGTCATACCCCCCACCCAGTCAGTCATACCCCCCCCACCCAGTCAGTCAAACCCCCCCACCCAGTCAGTCATACCACCCCCACCCATCAGTATTTACCCCTCCCACCCAGTCAGTCATACCCCTCCAACCCAGTCAGTCATACCCCACACCAGTCAGTCATACCCCCCCACCCAGTCAGTCATACCCCCACCACAGTCATACCCCAAGGTCAGGCGTATACAGCCCCCCACCCAGCCAGTCACCCCACCCACCCAAGTCAGTCAAAAGTAGTATCACCACCCCCTGCCAGTAACCCCACCCAGTCAGACAGTCAGTAATCCCCACCCAGTCAGACAGTCAGTAATCCCTGTCACCCCACCAGTCACCCCATCGCCACCACCAGTCACCCATCCCCCCACACCAGTCACCCATCCAGTCCCCCCATCACCCACCCAGTCACCCCTCTCCGTTCTCCTTCCCTGCTATCTCGTTCTCACCCTTCTCCGTCTACGCTCACCCTTCTACTGTCTCTACCCATATCCGTCTCTCTCATCCTTCTCTCCGTCTCTCTCACCCTCTCCTCTCTCTCACCCTATCTACGTTCCTCTCTCTCTCCCTCTCATTCATCTCCGTCTCTCACCCTCTCTCCGTCTCTCTCACCCTTCTCGTTCTCTATCACCTCTTGTTTCACCCTTCTATGTTCACAAATCTGATATTTTATTAACCTGTATATCTTAACTGCCCTATACTATACCGAAATAACTATATGCTTCTTCCAGATCTGACTCAAGCTCACACAGAAGACATTGGAATCCCCGTAACCCAGAAGACAGAGTACGGGAACACATCCCCTCCAATGTATAACATTGCGGGAATGAGATACCTGGACATTGAGGGTCTTAGTTAAGGGGTGAGGAAACTAGTCATTCAATCTGCTTTTTTTTCTAGATTCGTCACTACACACACACAACACACACACACACACACACACACACACACACACACACACACACACACACCACACACACACACACACACACACACACACACACACACACACACACACACACAAGGACTAATTGTAGTATAATGTAATACAATAAATAAACTTATGTCAAAAATGAATGTTCTTACTAAGAATTTATTCAATTTATGTTTTTTTAAATGTGGGGATGGGGCGGGATTAGAGGCGGGGTGGGGGCGGGACGTGGGTTTGGTGCGCGATTAGATTTTTGGTTCGGCGAGTAAGTTTGGGGTGATTTGTACAAGCACTAGCATATATATATATTACACTATACACACACCACAACTAATATTATAGATATATAGATATATATATATAAGATATTAGTAAGATATATATAGAGTATATGATATACACACACACACTAATATATATATATATATATATAAATGCAGAAAAAAAAAGAAACCCGTAGTGGAGCACTCAGGTTATACCGGAGAAATAACAATTTATGTGAGAGACAGAAAGAGAAATAGAGATAACCAGACAAAAATGATAAAAAAATAGGCTGAGGACACTGGACACGAAATCTAAGAATGATGAGAGAGTAGAAAAGAGAGAGATAGAGATTGACCCAGATAGACACAGATCACACTATAGGAAAGATAGAGAGGGATGAACAAGACTACACAATCACCAACGATGATTATATATATATATATACTATAAGAATATTATATAGATAGAGATATAAGAGATAGATAAAACACCACACCACACACACACATATATATACACATATATATATACACACACACTACATCTATATATGCCAAGCAACAACCAGCAGCCTGTAGTAATGAAAAATCCAGATGCTAATCCCATAGGTAAGAATAATGAAGATATTACCAGACTGAAGTCCAGCAATAAGGAGACAGCTCACCAGGAATGATATTCAAAATGATTCTGTATTGTAGAAAAATACAGGCACCCCAGCCACTGCCCTGAAGGTCGCTCTCTGCAGACCGAAATGTTGGCTGGGGTGCCTGTATTTTTCAACAATACAGAATCATTTTGAATATCATTCCTGGTGTGCTGTCTCCTCATTGCTGAAACTGAGTTTTTTAGTTTTGTTTAGAACGCTATTAAAGTATTTGTTGTTCATATACTATATATCAGTCCCTTTTCTCATATATCATCGTTATGGTTGTAAAACGAATTTACATTCTTTGAGTACTGAGGAAAAGGTGATTAAATATTTTCTTTAACATTCTGTCAAAATCATACTTAATGAGTTTTATGTTTTGGTAACTCGGAACTATGATTAAATAGGCACTTAATAAGTTTTTCAACAAGAAATTCCAAGTCTGGAAGTGCATTTAGTGAGTTTTTGCCAAAAATGCACAAAATGAGTATTACCTCTACAACGATGATATATTACATAGTTACATATTTACATAGTAGTTACATAGTACGAGGTTGAAAAAAGGACATATGTCCATAAAGTGCAACCTATGCTAAAGTTAGACAGATACTTATCCTATATTTATATTTACCGTATATTGATTCACAGGAAGGCGAACAAAACCCCCCCAGTGAAACATCATCTAATAATCTCACATAAAGGGAAAAAAAATCCTTCCTGACTCCAAATATTGGCAATCAGATTACTCCTTGGACCAACATCCTTCTCATGTTTACTTACTTGGTATAACCCTGTATACTTTTGGATAACTAATTGCAGGTCCTATATTCCTATAATATGTATGTTTCCATATTCTGTTGTTATTTTCCAATATTTATATTCAACTGTGTTTTTAGTTTTACTGCTAGTGTCAATAGTTTCTTTTATCATTCACAACAATTGCTTTTTAGTTCTAAAAGAACCCAAGTTTAAATTCTGAATGACTAATTAATTAATCAATAATCAGATAGGCAGGCACTGCTATTTAAGTATATTTAAAAGCCCTTTAGAGAGGGCTAGATTGCCACCTCTGATCACTCACGAAACATGTTAGGTGCTTTTCAAAGTAGGTTGGATACCATAGCAACGCTAACTAAACAATGAAGTCGAAGACACCCATGTGGGAGCAACGACTGACAGGGACACATGGAGGTGCACCATGAGAGCCATCAACACCCAGGTGAGGGTGAGGAGAACCGTGGCAGAGTGCGAAGAGGACCACGGCAATATCCTGGTGGCAGTGGGAGCAGCAGAAGACATCCTTCAGGTGGTGGTAGCAGAAGATGTCATTCTTCAACTGGTGGGAGCACCAGAAGTCAAAAGTCTCGCTCCTCCCCAGCCATCTAATAGTAAAGCTCCTGCTCCGGTCAAATGTTCCTCTGCTCCCACCGGCACCGGCTGTGAAGGGTGTCTTCTGTTACTCCCACAGCTGAAGCATATTATCCTCTGCAGCCACTGCCTTAAGGATGTATTCTGCTGATCCCACCGCCCCCAGGATGTCGCCGTGGTCCTCCTCACCTTCCACCACCGGCTGCAGGGAAGTCAAAACTACCCGGACGGGTAAAAAAAATAAAAATTGCCTGGGTACCCGGTCATTTTTGGGACCCGGTACAACACGAATCCTAAACATTGCATTTCAGTACATTGTTAACTATTTACAGTATATCACTTTTTAAAATATACAAGATCATAATATTTTTCTCTTTTTTAACCCCAATTATTCGAACTGCGCTGATATGCCTTGGCTATAAGTAACAGATACATAAAAAACATTATTTCTCAGAACACAAAGAAGTTATGTTTAATTTGAGATGCAAATGCTAGATATACAAAACAGCCCTAAAAGTGCCTTAAGAAATAGTACTAATTAGTAATTATGACCCCAAAAAGGTATGACGGTTACATTACATGGTTGTTGAATTTAAGAGATATATTCTATCATTTGTGAGTTTTCTGGTGTTTAACAAGATGTGAGCTATAACTAAAGCTTTTGCTACACAAACTGCAAATATATGGCCTCTCTCCTGTGTGCGTTCTCTGATGTATAACCAGGTTTGAACTACGAGTGAATAATTTTCCACATTCAGTACAAGCATAAGGTTTCTCGCCTGTGTGAGTATGTTGGTGCTTAACTAAAGTTGAGCGCTGAGTAAATTTATTTCCACATTCTTTGCATGAATATAGCTTCTCTCCTTTATGAATTCTCTGGTGGCTTGCGAGATTTGATTGGTCAGTAAAGCCTTTCCCACAATCCTTGCATATAAATGGCTTCTCACCTGTGTGAATTCTCTGGTGTACAACCAGATGAGAGCCTCTAAGGAAGGTTTTTCCACAATCAAGGCATGCATATGGCCTCTCTCCTGTATGAATAATCTGGTGTTTAACAAGAGTTGAGCTACATGTAAAACTTTTCCCGCACTCGCTACAAGTATAGGGTCTTTCACCTGTGTGACCTTTCTGGTGCAAAAGCAAGTGTGAGTTGGAGAAGAACCTTTTCCCACATTCGTTGCATGCAAACGGTTTGTCTCCTGTATGAGTTCTCTTGTGTAAAGCTAGAGTTGAACGGTACGTGAAGTTTCTTCCACATACATTGCATGGATAAGGCTTCTCCCCTGTGTGAGTTCTTTGATGGCTGACAAGGTTTGATCTGTCGGTAAAAGTTTTCCCACAGTCAGAGCAGGTATATGGTTTCTCTCCTGTGTGAGATCTTTGGTGTACGACTAGGTTAGCACTGCGTGTAAAGCTTTTATCACACTGAGTACATTTATAAAGCTTCTCCCGCTTTTTAGTTTTCCGATTGTTATTAAGATCTAGTTTTTCAATAAAGCGTTGGCTACATTTAGCACAATCACTTGTAGCCTGTACTTTATGGATTTTTGAGTTGTTAGTGACAATATTACCGCACTCAGAACATGGCTCTTTCACTATGTGAGTTCTCTGGTGTTTAACAAGATGTGAGCTTTGGGAAAATCTTTTGTTACATTTAAGACATGCAAATGGTTTTTCTCCCGTGTGAGTCCTTTGGTGCTTAACAAGAGTTGCTTTTTCTGCAAAACTTCTCCCACAATCAGTGCATGCATACGGCTTTTCTCCTGTATGTGTTTTCTGGTGTGAAGTAAGGTGTGATCTTTTGATAAAACTTTTTCCACATTCTGTGCATGGATAGCTTTTTTGCCCCTTGTCAGCTGTTGTAGTTGTACACTCTTGCGTATCCCCAGATTTTCGACGTCGATACAAAACTTTTTTGGGTTGGGTATTGCTCTGTGTTTCTACAATTTCTTGACAAGTCTTCTCTTTATGACCTGAATTGGGAGGTGTTTTAATTTTAACTTGCACCAATGTTGGATTTTGTCTTTTACAACTTGTGGATGGTTTGGTTTCAGAATTTGATGATTCGATGAGTTTACTCGAGTTTCTAAGGTTTTCCTCTCCATGATCATAATGGAGCACATGCTCATCCCATGTCTGAACTGACCATTGGAAAGGTCCTTGGGGCTCTTCGGGAGTCTTCTCAATCATGGATACATAACCTGCTGAAGAGAAATTATTTGTAGTTAAAGACAAATTCCCCTACTTATTTTAGCAGATCTTAGCATAGAGTGTAGTTCCATCATGACTATCCCAAATAGCCCTCAGTTCTCTAAAGGCAGACCATGCCTCAATTAAAAAATATTGTAATATGAGTGTTTTTATGTAATGTAATAACTATGGGGTCTATTTAGTAAAGTATCTTGGCACTGGATATCTTCTTGCTGCACTATTCTAATAAAGTCTTACACCAGACACTATAGCATAATAAAGTGGTTTATTTCTAGGTTGCAAACACACAACATTTCGGGGATCTCCCTTCCTCAGGTGCAATATTTACATAAATCTGTGACAAAGTGAATAAACTTATATACCCCTGTTCCGGTCCCTGTTCTTTATGGCACCAATTGTCTTGGTGGCAAAACCTAAGCAAAATCAGTGCAAAGGAATTGCACCAGATTGATAAAAAAATAACATTCCCAATTACTAATGATTAATATTGTGTAATATATCAAGAAATGGCAAAATATAACTAAAATAGGTTGTCATCCCAAGTAATGGACTGCAAGATTTTCCTCAATGAGCTGCACCTCTCTGCTTTCCAAGTGTCATCAACCATCATTTATGGCTCTCCCCATAACAGGATCCATTAGAAAACCGCAGGATGGGGTGTTTGAAAGGAGTGATATTTTCCTATAAAGCTTTCCTGTTATTCTGAGTTTCTTTACCAATAATGTTTCCCAGTGTTAAGGGAATTGATGCTGCTAGATAATGTAGGGGCACTGTATCTACCCAGGTACAGTTAAAAGTTATATTTATGGCTAACACCTGGAATGTTCCATGTCATAAATAAAATCACCTCCATCCTCTCTCTTTTCTCCCCTCACTTTTACTCTTCCCCCCGTCCCTACCTTTCTTTTCTTATTTTCTCAATTTCTTTCTCCTCTTCTCTTTTGATTTCTCCGTTTTTAACTACCACTCCCTTCCAGTCTCTCTTCTGTCTACCTTTCTCACTCCTTTTTTATCTTCTCGTTCACTCTCCTCCATCCCCTCTTTTTCACATACCCCTCTTCCCTGTTATCTGTCTCCCCTTATCTTGCCCCACTCTTTCTCCATATGTTTATATCTCCCCTGCTGTCTCTTTCCTCTGCTTTACAATTGCAGGATGCCCAGTGAAAGGGATAAGTAGTTTACTACCAGTGACTCACTATACCTGTATCTCTTACCTGTGTGGGCATTTATACAATTCCTTCTCCTTAGATTATCCTTCTGACCATTTACGTATGGCTCCTCCCCTTTTTCAATCCTAGACACAATCTCTGGTTTTCCATTGAGAAAGCCTGTTTAGGGAAATACGTGTATTTTAAAGACTTGTAACCATCAATTCTTCCTGAAAACAACATTCACCATGAAAGATAGTTTTGTTTGGTCTTTATCTATATTTTCCAAAATCTGTTTTTACATTTTTTTAAAAACATTTTCTACTTGCAGCAGCAAAATAATTAAGGTACAATCCCACATAGCCAGTCAGAAAACGAACCATTTGTAATGAATTTAACAATCTTATAGGTTTCCTTCAACAAACCGGAGTGTGCCAATATCCAATATTTAGCTGCTTCCATTATTTTCAGAAATGAATCACAACTGGTAGTTCTTTGGGGTCTCTGAATGGAGGAGTGTTTGTCAATCAACAGTTTTCTTTACCCTTATGCACCCTGTTCTTACCATAGAAGGGAAGGGGAGACAGACTTGTGCAACACACAGTGATGTCAGGAAAAGGGAGCAGTCGGAGGAAAATAACGCCCTCCCAAGTCTCGGCTCACTGTGTTTACAAAATAACTTTAAAAATACTTAGACGTATAGGATTTTTGTAATAAATGTTTCAAATCATTAAGATGTGATCCCTTAAACTTGTCACTGCCATTAGTATAATTTGGTCCTAGGAGGGACTTAAACATGTTTGGTATTGCTGAGGATTTCTAGGAGACGGACCTTCATCAGAGCTCTCTGCCTGACCATTCTTAATCCACAGACATCCTTCTTTTACCAACTGAAATCGTTGGTTTCACCTACTGTGGATTGTAGGCCAAGCTAAGGGTTCTCTTTAGAGACTCGTATTACTACAAATCTCTCCCTGGAAGTCAGGTAAAATAAATATCCAGGCTGTCAGCCTTTTTTTTTCCTTTTGTGGTGGGTTGTTTCCAGAGAGTGCAATGTCTGCATCAGGCTGGAGGGGGAGCACTGTGTTTCCATATCACACAGACTGATCTTCCGGATACTTTCCTATATCCTTGAATAGCGTCCCAGTCTGCTTATTCACAGCACATTGTAACACTCATCACTGACTTTGATTTCTACTCCCTTTGCTCGTTTTGGGAACACAAAGAATCTTTAAGCTACTTTTCGAAGTTCTGTGCCCAGTGTTGATATTGTGATTATCCTTGAGACAAAAATGTCTCTAGATATTACCAAGTGCAGGAGTGAGAGATGATCATTAGCACAATGTGAGTCAATAGAAGAGTGCTTGGAGAGATACGAGTCAGTGATGAACCAGTAATGAACAGAATATTTGACTTTTGTATGCAGAAATGGGCTGGGAAATCAACAGAGCCAGAAACTCCTCACACAGAAAGTGAGACAGAAATCACAGCTTCTCTTTCACATGATACGTCTGAGATGTACTCAAATGAAAAACTACAGAGCCTGTAGGCCGAGTCTGAATCTGCTCTCTGCCAGGAGGCTCTCCCATCCTGGGATTGAGCTTGCTAATGCGCCGGGGAAGCCACTAGATCCTATACCTATGATGAATAGAATGCCTTCCTAGCCCCTGCACCGACATCCATCTTAAATGCGCCCTGCCCCGATTCTTCTTGATGATGCACCGGGGAAGCCAATACTAGATAATAAAAAGTGTTAATACAATGATACTACCATTTACTGAGCTAGGATATATCTTCTGATATTGTAAGGAATCGGGGAACACGTCCTTTGCTACGTGTTCCCTCCTTACCTATGTCTGCACAGACCTGTGCGCTGGCACCGGCGCATGCGCGCATCCCCGCTCTTCTAGGACTGCCACGGAGCTTGGCCCCGCCCCCCGGACGCGCTGCGCTTCTCTCGCGTGCCGCGCTCACGTGACGTTGTGCACCACTACCCAGCTGCGTGGCAACTAATTCCTTGCCACTTGTCTCCTGCAGCCTATCGCTGCTCCCGCTGGGGCCACGCCTCCCCTCCGCCTCCTGACCCATTGGTTCCTGCTTCCTATTTATACCTTGCTCATGCTCAGAGTCATTGCTGAGCATAACTCTTGTGACCTTGTGTTCCTGCGTTCTGTTTTGCCTTGCTACTGCAATGCTAGTGCTTTGCTGCTGTTTCTCTGTTGCTTTCTTGTGTACCGACCTGGCTTGATTATAGGACTCCCTCTGGATAAAGACCTCGGCTTGCCTCTGACTATCCGCACCTCTCCATCCCAGCCCTCGGCTTACGCACAATCTACCACTCCCCTGGCTCCAACCCTAGACTACGGCACACGGACACCAACCATCCCACTGGCTCCGCCACCTGGATCTCGGCAAAAACTCACACTAACCTAATCTCTCCAACCCAGACCCGGCTACGCTGACTATCCACCCTCCAGGCGTGATCCCGGTGCTGTGGGTGCGTGGTCTTGTACTTTTCCACCTCAGTACCGGGGTCCCACCTTGTTCGTGGTGAGCACAAGCGTTACAGATATTAATGCAACAATATACAGGGTTCCTTAATTAGCTTTGAAAGATTATGGGCTATCATTACCCACAATAGTTTTACTTTTCTCTCTGTCAAAAACACATTAATCTTGGCAAATGTTGGTAAAATTCAAGGTGTATGTCATGGTTTTTAAAAACATTGACATTTTAATCTTAAATGCCTCTGAGTAAATTGTTTTGGCTGTGTTGTTTCTTGTACAAGCTCCTAGCCAGAGCTTAACAAAGAAACACGTGGTGTATATTCTGTGATATTTGTCACTGAAGTTTTAACACTTGGGCTTTGAGGCTTTAACTTGCAAAGTTAATAAACTAATAAAGCAGCATTATATTTATTTATTTACCTTGTTTGAAACAAGGGATCCCCCGGGGCTGAACTGTGACACGGCAAGCTACAGGGACACTCTGGACCCCGAGATTATTATTTAGAAATTTCCTTACAAGAATTGTTAAAGAACAATATGGCATAACTGGCGGTTTGCCAATGTAATTATACATTTGTAATTGTAACATTCTGTTATTTTAAATGTAATGCAAAATCTTTATTCAGCAATAAATTCATAAACCATTGCAGCATTTGGGCTAATACAATGTTGCCCCTGCTACAAATATATGTATACTGTGCAGAATTAACCTGTATCACGTGGTGCGATAAGGAATAAGAGACACTGTCCCTGATCTGCCTGGCAACATAACAGGAGATATGGGATTTGAAAAGAAGAAAAACAGATATAATATGGAGACAAACCGTCAGTCTGAGAAAGAGATAGTGTGAGAGTGCCACACAGAGAGATAGCAGAGGTGAAAGTGAGAAGGACTTAAGAGAGACAGCCTGATATTAACAGAGGTGAAAGAGGAGGCTTGTAGGAGACTGCTAGCCAAGGAGAGAGAAAGTGAGAGACAGCAGCAGAAACACACCCCCTACACAGAGAGGAGAGCCCACAGCAAGAGATCCAGATACTGGCCGAGCTGTTAAAGTGCAACCGGATAACAGACAGCCTGGAGGCCCTGTGCCACAACTATCAAATATCCTGTGTGTACTACATCACAAATGTTTCACCCTTAAAAGGTCTGCAACGCGACAACACACCATATTGAGATAATGAAGCAGTGCTGGCAATAATATTGGCCTAAGTGGTTACTACATTGGACACTGGGACTAATATAAGGGACAATAGTGCAGCGTCCTCATCTATTGTGTATTGCATATGTATTTATATAGTGATTTAAGTATAGAGTGGTTTCTTTAAGAGTTAAGGCCATCTGCTTAAGGTTGCCCAGGGGTCATAGAGCCCCGGTTAATATATACACGTCTGGTTTTATGCAAGGGGTTGAATTATGGGGTACAAAGAGAGGAAATAATCAGGCCCCGCAATAGCAGATACAGACAGTGGAAATAGAGGTGTTACAACACTAAAAACATACATAAATCCTTTTTTCCACAGGAAACCCTTAAGGTTACTCTGAGGCACCCCTGGGTGACGTGGCACCCTGGTTGAGAAACACTGCGATATGGCCTCTGGAATCAGTCTCACTCTAACGGCTAACATAAAACTGTTAAATCATTGTGAGATGACATTGCAGCATCTGATTGGGTGATTATGTTCTTAAACTGTCTCTCTGAAAGATCGTACATAAATGAATGGTACAGCGATTTCCAAGATGGCTTGAGTAATAAAGAGATTCTCAGGGAATTAATAACCATGGACATATTTAGGAGAACCTGCGAAAATAATGAATGTGGCTATTTCTCTGGAGTTGTAGACGCAGTTTAGGATAAAGATTAAAGTATAAAGTTTAGGATAAAGTTAAAGTAGAAAGAATGTATTAAAGGGTAAAAATGTTGAATTGTCTAAGGGGAACTGTGCTGTAAATGGATAAATACTAATTACAGGGATATAGTTGTAAGGAATCCGCTCCTGGCTTTGATTCCAGCCTTGCAGACTTCTGCACTTTACAAAGTCTCCCTCTGGCAATCAATGGCACATGTGCTGCCACTCACTGCAGCTTCCGCCCTGTGCTCCGTCATTGGAAGAATGCTCACACACCTCCCTCCTGTGATTGGCTCGCCGTCCCTTTATATGCTGGGCTCTGGCACCGATTCAGTGCCGAGCATAGTCCTATCTCTTAGGATGTTACTGTGTTTGCCACAAGCTACCTGTTTGGCCGTCCTGTTCCTGGTTCCTAGATCTGGTTCCTGTGACCTGCTGCCTTTTCCCATACCAGAGGTCTGCCTACCGAGACCTAGGTCTGCTGCTCTCTTCCCTCGCAGAGGCCTCTTTTGGACTCCTGTGCTGAAGCGCTGGTTTGCAAGCGCTGCCCGGCAGTGTGCCTGTTCCGGTCACCTTCTCCCTTGGTTGTGACCGGTACTATGGGCCGTTCCCGCCCCTCGCGCAGAGGCCACTCCCGCGCTGCTGCTGCTGCTCCTACGCTGAAGCAGAATGCACCTGATTTCCCGTTGCCAAACCCCTGCTTGGATTACGATTTTTCTACTGTCTCCAACCCAGACCCTGGCGTGTCAAAGGATTACCCTGGCCTCTCCAACCCTGACCCTGCTATGAACGACTACGAACTGCGCAATCCAGAACCGGCTTCGTGGCCTAAGGTCGGTGTATTCACATCCCCACATCAGCCCCGAGGTCCGGTCTTGGTTTGTGGCGAGCACAAGCGTGACAATAGGTAACCTAGTGAGATGGGAGATAAAAATTCTAATAACCCATTACCCAGTGATCGGAGGGTCTCGTAATTCTCCACCATCACGTCTTTGTAAAGATCCTTCTGTTCTTCTCCTAAATACTCCCATTCCTTCTTCGAGAAATACACAGCGACATCATTAAATTTGATAGGTACCTGAAACACATAGAACATTATGGCGATTTTCCATTGCATTTATAATGTAATACTCATAACCTTACTGCACATAAAATATAATATTCATAATAATCTCTCTCTCTCTATATATATATATATATATTGTAGTACCCATAATAATCTGACTGCATATATCATGTAACACTCATACATATATAATGTTATAATAAACTCAACGCATATATGATGTAAAAGGCGTAACTTTACTGTATATATAATGTAATACTCATAATAAACGCACTCTATATATCATGTAATACTCATACCCTTACTGCATATATAATGTAATACTACTAAGCTCACCGCATATATAATGTAATACACATAACATTACTGTGAAAAATAACCAGCGCATCAAATGATTACATCTAAATTAGGGACTTGGGTATGAAGTGATAGGGAGTGTGTAACACAGGAACAAATAAATATATATGCCTCTAGCAACATTGACTATGTGACCTTAAGTAAGGGATATATGTAGAGTCGGCTGCTATCCACAAAATATGGCTCATCATCTCATGAAACTAAGAGAAAAAAAGAGGAACAAGCGCACAAGGCAAAGTAGTAAATAATATTAGTGGAGATAAAAAAGGGGCAAGTATCGCACATACAAAAAATAAGGTCTTTTAAGATCTACTTGCTGCACACACAGCGCAGAGGTGACATGACTGGTTACCGCTCACTGCTAGACAGGATAGCCGTATGTACACATCTGATAATGAGCTTTTATCGCTTTGGCAACTTTGATTGTAATGATGAAGTGACTGTCTTGGATATTCTCGGGACACTGGATTTTCATATCACTCCCACATAAGCCAGAGCCTGAGGAGGAAGGTCGCACTATCTCCAAGGACGCCACCAATACATCATTTGGGTCAGGTGGTACTCTGCATAAGTATCCTGACCACCAGATCCAGCAGCTCACGACACTGTCCCCCTGCGGCTGTCCTTACCGGCAGTGGTAACACCATGCTGATTGTTGCATGATATGCTTAAAAGATCGTATTTTTTGTATGTGCGATTCTTACCCCTTTTTTACCTCCACTAATATTATATTATTTACTACACTATGAATTGTGCACATGTTCCTTTTTTTCGCATAACTTTACTGTATATATAATATAATGCTCACAATAACCTTACTGCATGAATAATATAAGTAGCTGTACATGACGTAAAATACACTGATCTACATCTAAAAGGTTAATAATTATACATTAATCTTTGTTTCCACCCCTCCCTGTAACACCTTGCTATCTCTTGTCCCCTCTTCCCCACCTTACTCTCTCATCCATCATGCCCTGCTCCTCTTTGCCCTTTCTTCCCCTCTCTTTGCCCTCCCTGCCTTACTGTGTCTGCTCCTCTCTGTGCACACTACACTCCCTCCTCTCCTACTCATCTCATCTGTCTCCTCCTCACCTTGCTGTCTCCACTGCCATTAAAATCCCCTCCCTCAGTTTCCTGGGTGAGTGAAAGACCGCTCAGTCTATCACAGAGTGGGATGTATGTATGAATGTATGTATGAATGTATGTATGTATGTATGAATGAATGTATGTATGTATGAATGTATATATGAATGAATGTATATAGCATCGACAGTGTACTCATCGCTTTACAAAGACAATACAGTACAGGGAATTATAATAAAACAACAACATGTTGCGCTCAAGGATGTCTTCTCTCTACTCCCTTTGTATCTAAAGCCCTCTTCTGCCTTAAATCTTTCTCACTGACTGCCCCGCACCTCTGGAATGCCCTTCCCCTCAATACACGACTAGTACCCTCTCTACCCACCTTTAAGACCCACCTGCTTAACTAAGCATATGAGTAGCTCCGTGGCTAACACTATACACCTGATACATAAAGCTTGGCCCCTTACAGATGCTCTTACCAGAATGCCCGGCTACTGTCTCTGTATGTTACTCCTACCAATTAGATTGTAAGCTCTTCAGAGCAGGGACTCCTTTTAATAAATGTTACTTTTATGTCTGAAGAACTTAATCCCATGATCTGTTATTTGTATTATTTGCTACTTATATGATTGTCCTGTGTATTACTACTGTGAAGCTCTATTTACATTAATGGCACTATATAAATAAAATAAAGACATACAGTCATGTGAAAAAGAAAGTACACCCTCTTTGAAATCTATGGTTTTACATATCAGGACATAATAACAATCATCTGTTCCTTAGCAGGTCTTAAAATTAGGTAAATACAACCTCAGATTAACAATAACACATGACATATTACACCGTGTCATGATTTATTTAACAAAAATAAAGCCAAAATGGAGAAGCTATGTGTGAAAAACTAAGTACACCCTTACTGCTTCCATAAGAATTAAGATGCTAAGTAGCAGATAGGTGCTGCTAATCAAATGCCCTTGATTAATTCACCATCAGCAAGTGTGACCACCTCTATAAAAGCCGACATTTTAGCAGTTTGCTGGTCTGGAGCATTCAGGTGTGTGTTAATACAATGCCAAGGAGGAAAGACATCAGCAATGATCTTAGAGAAGCAATTGTTGCTGCCCATCAATCTGGGAAGGGTTATAAGGCCATTCCCAAACAATTTAAAGTCCATCATTCTACAGTGTGAAAGATTATTCAAAAGTGGAAAACATTCAAGACAATTGCCAATCTTCCCAAGAGTGGATGTCCCAGCAAATTCACACACAATCTCAGACTCTACTGTTAAAGTTCATGACAGTACAATTAGAAAAAGACTGACCAAGTATGGTTTGTTTGGAAGGGTTGCCAGGAGAAACACTTCTCTCTAAAAAGAACATGGCAGCACGGCTTAGGTTTGCAAAGTTGCATCTGAACAAACCACAAGACTTCTGGAACAATGTCCTTTGGACAGATGAGACCAAAGTGGAGAAGTTTGGCCATAATGCACAGCGCCATGTTTGGCGAAAACCAAACACAGCATATCAGCACAAACACCTCATACCATCTGTCAAGCATGGTGGTGGAGGGGTGATGATTTGGGCTTGTTTTGCAGCCACAGGACCTGGGAACCTTGCAGTCATTGAGTCGACCATGAACTCCTCTCTATACCAAAGTATTCTAGAGTCAAATGTGAGGCCATCTGTCTGACAGCTAAAGCTTGGCCAAAATTGGGTGATGCAACAGGACAATGATCCCAAGCACACCAGCAAATCTACAACAGAATGGCTGAAAAAGAAAAGAATCAAGGTGTTGAAATGGCCCAGTCAAAGTCCAGACCTCAACCCGATTCAAATGCTGTGGCTGGACCTTAAGAGAGCTGTGCATAAACAAATGCCCACAAACCTCAATGAACTGAAGCAACGTTGTAAAGAAGAGTGGGCCAAAATTCCTCCACAACGATGTGAGAGACTGATAAATTCATACAGAAACAGATTACTTCAAGTTATTGCTGCTAAAGGTGGTTCTACAAGCTATTGAATCATAAGGTATGTAGAGGGAGAGGGGGATTGGCCCGGTATTAAAGGGGTTACACCCCATATGGCCACCCCCTGACCTCACCAGGGAGGCAAGGGGTTAACTGGACTGCGGTCCAGGAATGTGGCTCCTACCTTGCCGCAACATTCAAATGTGTATTCCCCTGTTATCATGCATTGTCACCATTTCAGTGTCTGCACCACACACACACTGGGATCCGTTCGGGAGGAGAAGGCTTAATAGTTAGGAAGTGATTATAGCCCTTTGTTCCATGTTCCCGCCTTTTCAGGCTCCATTTTGCAGTGTCCCATAGGTCGCCATTGCAGCTCCATTCAATCCAATGGCGATCCTGCGGTTTTGGGCCTGCTTCCAGCGAAGACCAGCAGGTGGCGTCCGAGAGGAGCGGCGGTTTCCCATTGTAAGTCAATGGGCACATTGACTTCAATGGGGATTCCTCAACGCCGACCTCCAGGAACGGGTTGGCAGCCATCCAAACCGCAGACCGCAAAAGCGGATACATTTTCTTAAAGAGAGCTTTTATCACTACTAGTTCAAGGTCAACGACAAGTGGCGTGGGAACCTTAGGTTCTAGGGCACCCAGAAATAAAATTATTTTTGTCCCTAGCTCCTAGGCACCCCCCCACTCGACCACCACCGGGTCCTAGAATCCAGGACCCCCAGAAAGGGGCGCGCACGCCAAGAGGGTCGCGACATTGACTCCAATGGCGGAGAAAAGAACAGCGCGACAAAACGGTTAAGTCCGAAACCCTAAAGTGTGGAAGCCCATATCTCCGGTTCTGGGAGGACCAGAGGGCTTGGATTTGGGTCGCATGTAGTCACTGTTCCGGCATGACTGCATGGCCATTTCCAGACCTCTCCGACCAACCAGACGGAGTGTGGGCAACTGTAAAGATTGGTGATTTTCCCCATAGACTTCAATGGCGGCGTTACTCCATTTAAAGGCTATGGCGAAGGAGCCCTATAGACTTCAATGGCGGAGTTTCCCCATTGAAAGACTATAGCGGCGGAACCCATTGACTTCAACGGCGGAGTTGCTCCATTGGACGCCTATGGTGGCGGAGCCCGTTGATTTCAATATGAAAAGAGTGAAAAGCAGAGATTCATTTTCAAAGCGAAGAATCCTGTATTAAAGTAAGAAGAGTTTTAAACTGTATTTGTGTATCTTCGGTCTGGAAGGTCGCAGCGGGCTGAAACTTGGCCACCATGGAGAGTCACCTCCGGCATGAGGGACTGGCCCATTTCAACCCGCTCGGCCCAACAGAATGGATTATTTTAATATGCCTTAATATTAAAAACTGTATTGAATATCAAAGCGGGGATAAAAGCCCGCGAAAATTCCTGCAATCTGTGGAATGTCAATGCTCAGGGGGGCGACCTATTGTCTACGACAGACCCCCTGATCAAAGGCTCAGCCACCCTAGCTGTATACATTAGGGCGGAGAAATGCAGGGCTTGAATGGTCTGTAAGTGCTATAACTCACACCTACAAACAAAGAATTTCCTGACCAGATCCCCATCTGGTAGACTTGTCGGCGCCCTGACTTTTGTGTGGGGCTAAAGAAATGAGACCCCCAGGGCCTGAAGTACGCATGTGCCAACTAGCTGGGGGGCATGGGTTATCAATGTTCCAACGTTAGAGATTGGGTGCAGGTAATTGTTCTCCAATAGCCTGCACTCAATGATAGATATAGGGCTAGAATTGCATATAAACTGATGTCAGCCCTATATCCTTTGTCTTCATTTTACCAACTGATTGATGCCTGATTGCTGTTGAATTGCTAATCCTGTTCTCCTGATTACTTCTACATTCCAATCCCTAAGTAAGTGCTCTTTCTTGTCTGTTATTTGTACTATCTGCTGTGTTCACCTATCTAAGGAATAAATTATTTTTATTATATCTAAGCCGTGTTCAGTTCAACCCAGTTATTTGGTGTATATTATATCCTATCACAAGTTCCCGTGACAAGGTATACTTAGTTTTTCACACATGGCTTCTCCATTTTGGCTTTATTTTTGTTAAATAAAGCATGACACGGTGTAATATGTCATGACACAGTGTAATATGTCATGTGTTGTTGTTCATCTGAAGTTGTATTTACCTAATTTTAAGACCTGCTAAGGAACAGATGATTGTTATTATGTCATGATATGTAAAACCACAGAATTCAAAGAGGGTGTACTTTCTTTTTCACACCACTGTATATCTATATCTATATCAGAGAAAGAGTCCGCAGCACTCTCCAGATTAAAAAAAAATAATTTATTGAAACATAGGGCAACCAACATTCTCTCGAGAGATTGAGAAAGGACCGTGTGGGTCCAAAACGTACGTTGCTCTAGGTCAGGGGGACGCAAACTTTTTTCCCTGCGCCCCACTGCCGGCTGTCCCCTCACTCCCGCGCCACCCCCCCAACCCCAAGTGACCCGCGCACTGGCGTAATGACGTCACGTTGCCATAGCAACGTGACGTCACATGACCTCGCAGCGTCATTTTGACGCCGCGTTGCCATGGCGACGCAGGGAGGAAGCCGCCGGAGCCACGGTAAGTTAGGTTTAATTTAAGTGCCTTCGGGAAGCGCGCGGGGCCTCTGTAAACCCCGCGCCCCCCAGTTTGCGCACCGCTGCCTAGGTTACGTTGGTTGCTCTATGTTTCAATTAAAAAAAAAATTCCATCTGGAGTGTGCTGCGGACCCTTTCTTTGTTATATATTTACTAGACTGGTTTGGCGTTCCCTGTCCCTCTGCGTGCACCTCAATTACTGTTAAGTATACTTTCTCTTATTTGTTATACAGTCTGCTGGATTTGAGTGCACTCAGCATTTTTGAATCCTATACACACATACATACATATATACATACATACATACACACTTACGTTTATGGATGGATCCTTTTTCTTCATAGTTTCTGTGTACCATTTGTCCAAGAGTTTGACCTCTGAGGTTGGCATACTTTCAGAAATAACATGCGATGTATTCATCCTGAAAGGGTGAGAGGGGAGAAGAGTGTGAGAGGGAAAGGATGATCTACATCAGGGGTGGCCAACCCATGTATAATGTTATACTCCTAATAATCTCACTGCATGTATAATGTTATTCTCCTAATAATCTCACTGCATTTATAATGTTATACAGTACTACTAATAATCTCAATGCAATATAATATTCCCAAAAATCTCACTCCATATATATTTCTCTAAGGAAGTCTGCTGAACGGCCGGTCACTCACCCAGGGACAGCCAATGAGACTGCACACTGTGTGTAATGAGGCTGTGTAACTTATTTATTTATAAAATATTTTACCAGGAAGTAATTAATTGAGAGTTACCTCTCGTTTTCAAGTATGTCCTGGGCACATAGTTAAGACAAATATTACATGTTTACAAATACAGTTACATAATGAGCAGGGTATACATTATATACAAGACATTGCATGCACAGTTAGAGATAATATATATTATGAGCATATGAAACAGTTACAGACCAGATTAAAATGTGTGACAGCCTTAGATTTGAAAGGATTTAGACTGGTGGTGGATGTAAGAGTCTCTGGTAGGTTGTTCCAGTTTTGGGGTGCACGGTAAGAGAAGGAGGAGCGGCCGGATACTTTGTTGAGCCTTGGCACCATGAACAGTCTTTTGGAGTCTGATCTCAGGTGATAGGTGCTGTATGTGGTAGGGGTGAGGAGCTTGTTCAGGTAGCTGGGTAGCTTGCCCATAAAGAATTTGAAGGCAAGACAGGAAAGCTGAACTTTGCGCCTAGACTCGAGTGATGACCAATCTAGTTCTTTGAGCATTTTGCAGTGATGTGTGTTATAGTTGCATTGGAGAACAAAACGACAAATTGAATTGTAGAGGGTGTCAAGTTTGCTAAGGTGGGTTTGAGGTGCCGAGCCATATACTATGTCTCCATAGTCAATAATTGGCATTAGCAACTGCTGTGCGATACGTTTTCTGACAGGGAGACTTAGGGAGGATTTGTTCCTGTAAAGTAGCCCTAGTTTGGCATAGGTCTTTGTTGTCAGGGTATCAATGTGCATCCCGAATGTTAAGTGGGAGTCAAACCATATGCTCAGGTATTTAAAACTAGTAACAGGAGTTAGGGTGGTGTTAGTGTTGGTTCTAATCTGGAGCTCAGTCGCTAGAAGCTTTAAAAATTTAGTCTTGGTCCCAAATACCATTGTTACAGTCTTGTCAGTGTTTAAAAACAGTTTGTTTTGGGAAATCCAGTTTTCGAGTCTCAAAAAGTCAGACTGAAGTATGTGTTGAAGGTCAGAGAGGCTATGGCTGTGTGCATATAGGATTGTGTCATCTGCATACATGTGTATTGAGGCTTCCTTACAAGCTGTGGGAAGATCATTGATGAACACTGAGAAGAGTAGGGCCCCCAGAACAGAGCCTTGCGGGACGCCAAAGGTGATATCCAGGGGGTTAGAGTTAGAGCCAGAGATGGACCCATGTTGGGATCTACCTGATAGGTAGGACTGGAACCAGTTTAAAGCATGCTTCCCTATTCCTGAGCTCTGGAGTTTGTTAAGCAGGATAGAAAGATCAACAGTATCAAAAGCCTTTGCAAAATCTAGGAATACTGCACCAGTGAGTTGACCCCGTTCCATTCCACACTGGATTTCATTGCAAACTTTTAGCAGGGTAGTTACGGTAGAGTGTTTGGGGCGAAAGCCAGATTGGAATTGGCTAGGGAAATTTGTCTTGTTATAGTAATCGCTTTATTGGGAGTGGACACATTTTTCCATGACTTTGGATAGGCTTGGGAGAAGGGAGATTGGCCTGTAGTTTGAGACAGTGTTTTTGTCCCCACTTTTGAAGATTGGGACAACTCTGGCAGCTTTCCAGGTCTTAGGGATATGGCCTGCAGACAGGATAGAGTTGACTATGGAAGCAATTGGTTTGGCAATGGCTGGGGCACCAAGTCTTAGGAACCTAGATTGTAGTAAGTCAGGTCCACATTGGCTGCTTAGTTTTAATTTGAGAAGCGCTTGTGTAATCTCCTCTTCGGATACTGGGACAAATTGAAAATTGTGGGCAGTGCTGGGAGCGGGTGGGGCTATAGAGGTACTCTCAGAATGAGGTTCATGTATGTGGTTTGGGTTGCGTTTTGCTAATAAGTTAGTAGCACACCCCACAAAGTAATCATTGAATGCATTTGCAATGTCGGTGGGGTTTGTCAGAGTAATATCGTCCTTAGTGATATTACTTGGCTGTTAATGGTTAGAAGGCTGGAATATGTTGTTGATAACCTTCCAGAAGTTAGCTGGGTTTGATGTGTTCTGGAGGAGATTGTCAGAGTAATATTGTGCTTTTGCATGCCTTGTGCACATGTTCCGCAGGCATCTGTAGTGATTGAGATCCTTGGTAGTGCCAGTTACTTTGTGGCTTTTCCACAAGGCATCCCTGAACTGGTAGAGTGCTATAAGGTCAGGTGTAACCCATGGAAGGTGGGCACCCCGTACCCTTATTCTGCGTAGTGGAGCATGGGTATCACAGAGTTTTAAGAACTCGGATTGGAAATAGTCGAGCGCAGAATCAGGGTCAGGAATTAAATCGATTCTATGCCAAGGGCAGTTGGTAAGGTCAGCCAGAAACTGTTGTGGGTTAAAGTTTCTAAATGTTCTAGTGAGGAGAACTTTAGGGCTTTATTGGGGCGATTTAATTTTCCTTACATAGTACACTATTGCATGGTCACTGAAAATGTCAGGAAGGACTCCAGAGGATTGGATTCTGCTGGGATTTGAGGAGAGAATCCAGTCTAGCAAGGAATGGTTGTGCGATTTCAGGTTTGTCCGTGTGGGTTGGGAAATGAGTTGCGATAGGTTAAGCGATTTGATTTGTATCTGGATTTTGTGGTTTTTAGGGTCGAGCCAATTGAAGTTGAAATCCCCAAGAACTAGCAGCTCACTCTTCTCATTCAGAGAGGAAATGGAGCCAAGAAACTGGGTGATATCAGTCATGAACTGTAGAGGGGCTTTAGGGGGGCGGTAGATGCCAGCAAGCAAGATGGGCTTAGAAAAGGGGAGGCAGATTCTGCAAACTAGGATTTCAAGAGGTTGGGCTTGGGGGGCAATGTAACAGTGTAAATTGTAAGGTGTCTGCAATATAAAATAACACTCCTCCTCCTCTCTTTGACCTATCTCTCCTAGAAATGGAGTATCCCTGAATGGCAATATGTGCATCAGCGGTTTTAGGGGTTGGCCATGTTTCTGTAAGAATGATGGCTTTAGGTTTATGCATAAGGCACCATGCTCTTAGTTCATCCAGTTTGGGCAGCAGACTCCGGATATGTATATGGACGACAGATAGCCCTTTTTGGAATTTGAAGGGGGTAACAGATTAAGTGTTACAAATACAGTGTCTGTAGAGTTCAATTGGAGGTGAAGAATACAAGAACTGGACTCTGAACTCCATCATCAATACAGTGGGTGCACCATTCTCCCACCAAACAATCCAACCGGATCTTCAAGACAACAATACAAAAAACACAGCACACCAGAAGTGAATGGCAAATAATGTAACAAAAAAAAACACACAAACATATAGCATAGACTTACAATTAAAAAAGTTAAAGTAGGTGCCACGATATCCCAGTGAGAGCTGGAAAGGTCCGTTGGTGTGATTCTGCTAGGACCACTAGGTGCCCGGAGTCACAGCTCGTAGCACTTGGATCCGTGGAGGCAACACAGCTCAACAACTGATCCATTGACAAGCATTTCCACGTGATGACGTACGGACGCTCCTGTGTGATGATGTATAGCAAAGTACCCAGACCTCAACGCGTTTTGCACGTACAGCTTACTTCATCGAGGCTTTACTCCCTGATGAAGCATGCCATATGTGCGAAACATATTAAGGAGAAGGGGAATTGAGTAAAGGAGGAATTGAGTGAGGGGGGATTTAGAGAGGGAGGAGTGGAGGGGAATTGATTGAGAGAGGACAGGGGGATTGAGTGAGAGAGGCGCAGGGGGGAATTGAGTGAGGGGGAAAGGGGGTAATTGAGTGAGAGAGGACGGGAGGATTGAGTGAGGGAGGACGGGGGGATTTAGTGACGGAGGACGGGGGGAAGGAGTGAGGGGGGACGGAGGGGATTGAGTGAGAGAGGACGGAGGGATTGAGTGAGAGAGGACGGGGGGATTGAGTGAGAGAGGACGGGGGGAT